>JAJKFI010036656.1:0-43880 GCA_029204185.1 Lerista edwardsae
GGTCCACAAGCCCCCAACTCTGCTATAAACACTCCAAATTAACAACACTTTCCTGTCAGGATCTGTTGCTCAGAGCCCATTATAGCTGCTTACAGGGGTTGATCTCCTTGATGCGATTATTGCTGAGTCAGTGTGGCATAATAGAAAAAGTGTTTGGCTTGGAGTGGAAAAAAAAACCCTGGTTCAACTCCCCATTCAGCCGTGACGCTCGCCGGGTGGCCCCAGGCAAATCACTGTTTCTTAGCCTAACCTACCTCACAGGGTTGTGAAGATAAAATGGGATTTGCTCATGGATGCTCCTTGAAGGGACGATGGAGTGCAACCCTGATGCAAACACAATGAGAAGAGAAAGGGCTCCCTCGTTGTTCGAGCAGTTTAAAGATTTCTGTTTGTAAATGGGTGGTGGGTTCTTGAAAATGTTGTGTTGGTAGCAATGTAATTCTAGTGGCTGTTCATGTGGCAACAAGCAGTGCAAGATTATTCGCTCCAGTAACTAGGAATGGGTGTTTAGAACCAAAGTAAATACTTGAGTCGTAGTTCTGTAAAATACTTAATACCCTTTATTCATAAAGAACCTTTCATCCAGAAAACTGAGCATTTTTATAGGCTGCACGTGTAATGAAGGAACCAAATTCAGCATTTTTTTCTTCTTCTTCACTGCGAAGTGGATAGGCCCTAAGAAGGGCAGGAAGTTTCACCAGCCCCTGAAATAAGGTCTCATCCAGCAGGCTGGGCAGCACACTGCAGAGTGCCATTTAGGAGAGCATCTCTCTCTCTCTCTCTCTCTCTCTCTCTCTCTCTCTCTCTCTCTCTCTCTCCCCCACCTCATACTTCAGGCCACATTTGATTCTCAGGAGCACCTATTTATTTGGCAATTGTAAGGTATTCAAAAAGGAGCCAAAACATATGCTCTTAAAACACCCTGCTTGTTGTTTTTGCAGTGTAGTGTTAAAAATATTAACCAAGATCAATTGTTGAACACTTCCGTGAAACTTTTCCCCTTTCTCGCATTGCAGGTAGATGTGGGCCCCGGCTTTTATGCTCCCCTTCTGGGGTAGCATCAGAAGTTGGCTAGGCCTGACAGGGGCCTTGGCCTACATTCTTCAGGGGGCCAACTTGGTCAGGTCAGCCCCTGAATCTTCAGAACCGATGGCAGTGTTCGTGCCCAGTGAAGCGAGTGCCCATTGGAAGTGAGCAGGGAGCACCGTAAGTGCAGGACTTTCCCCGATACAGTCGCATAAGCTATGCAGGGCAAGGTGAGAGAAAGGAATGTGCTAAAAACAACCAGTTAGTGATGGATTTACCCCTTATTTAAAATTGAGTCACAAAAAATGAATTGATACCTGCAATTAATATGCATGCTTTTAAAAAGTGAAAAATTGTCCATGCTCCAGTGCTCCTGACAACGTCATGAGGGGGGCAGCGGAGCCAAGATGTCTTTTGGCTATTTTTGGTCCTGATTTGAAGACTGTAGACTCTGAAATGGGAGGGGAGCCCTAAATCCATATGTGGGAATTTAACCCAGGCTCGATCTGCCTCACAACAACTACTTCTAAACTATCTATTCTCACTGTGAGGACAACGGTTCTGCATTCCTGCCAAACAGAATGCATTATGGGCATTTTGTTTTTCACTTTATCACAAAAACCATGGAGAGAATTTGATTGTAGATAGACCTAAAAGTAAGTGGTTGGTGGTGCTTAAGTTCTAAAAGGGGTGATTTTGGAACCCAAGTCTAGAAGTTACATCTCATATGCTGAACACATTTCCCAGATTTTTGGAAGTTGGTACATGACATTACCTGTTCTGCACATGTTCAGGGGCATTCTATTCTCCAGTCTTTCTACACAGGCAAAGATTGAATAGTTCCCACTAAAACATGGTTTGTTTGCCTAGGTCTAAAAACAATCCTGGGATTTTGTTGGGATGCGGGTCTGCCATGTTCTCATACCTTCTTTTCAAAATATCTCATAGAAAAATGATCTCTCACTTCTCCCTAAGTGTAATGAACCATGAATACTCTATTTATTTGAAAAACAAAAGTGTAAAATGAATAGGGCAAAAGAATGTACTTGCCTACAGAACGGGGATGTGTAAACAAAACAGTTCTGTTCTGTCTACCCTTGACACACTCAGGATGTATAAACATTTGAGTTAGCAATGTGGTTCGTTAACAATGGAAATAATTTCGATAAATAAATGTTTTTTTAAAAAAAGTTCCAATGTGCTGTACATTCCCACCGTACTGAACTGGCACAGTGGCACGTGCTCAGGCTGAAAGAATGCAAAGTTCAAGGGAAAATACCAAAGCAATGTCACCCTCCCCTGCAAATCACATGGGAGAGAGGCTCACCTGGGCAAATGGGCCATCAGGTTGCTAACCTCTAACCACCCTACAGCTGTGAGGAAGATGGATGCTAGAGGCAGCTTCTCCCACGATCCTTTCGCACCCTCCACTTCTGTCCGCTAGAGCAAACAAAGCTCACCTGGTAGCAGTTGAGAGGACTGCAGAGGGCAAAGACAGGAGTCCCACAAGCAAGAAAAGAGGGAGGCAGGGAGATGGGGAATGAACAGACTGGGAAAAGCCACAGTTGCATCACCCTTAAAAAGAAATAAAAAAAAAACGAAAGACATGATCTCCAGCTTGCAACCTGACAGCAGAGTCACCTTTTTGCCTTCTGATGCCTACAGACCGCAGTGTGAAAGGTGAGAGAACACACTGGGATATTCCAGCTTAGCTCAAATGCAGCAAACACATGGCCCAAGGAAAGGTGAGCCCCAGGATTTCAGTCTGTGCATATCACTTATGAGCGGGATCACATTTTAGTGGCAACAACAGCCCTGCTTCAGAGCAACAGTCCTTTCCTTTCCCTGGTGTTTTCCTTTCCCACAGCTGTCCTTTCCTCAGTACAGCTACTGCAGAAGGTTTAGAGCACAATCCTAACCTGGAGTTAGGCTGGCACAGTTAGGCCAGCAAAGTTTGGCCGGCACAAGGAACACTGTAATGTATGTTTGGACCACGCTCGGAGTCAGAGAGGCCAGCACTCCGACATGTGCCTTCCATCCTGATTCTGAGAGTGGTCCAAGCATTCTTTACAGTGGTCCTGGTGCCGGCCAAACTTTGCTGGCCTACCTGTGCTGGCCTAACTCCAGGTTAGGATTATGCTTTTGATCTGTTTGAGTTCAGCAGGTACACAGGAAGTCATAGCTGCACTGTATACTTCTATCAATTTTATAACAGTTTAGCAATCAGAACTTCTCCTAGAGAATCTTGGGAACAGTAGTTTTACAGTGGAGCTCCCTAGGAGATAGTGGTGTTGACCACGATTATCCCTAGGAAATAGGGAATCATAACTATTAAACTAATTTATGACAATTGTATTTGTGTGCCCTTACAGTAGTTTATTGAGAATGGTGAGCATGTGTCCATTTGACCACATATGCATTCATTTTAAATGTAACATAAGGGATAGACTGTACACAGGGCCGGCCCAGCCATGAATCAGGTTGAATGGTGAGGGGGTTCTTCACCTTGTCTACTTCCACCTCCCTCCAGCCCTCTGCAGACTTGAGCTGCAAGTAAGCAGGAATCAAAAAATCACTCACTGTCCATGAGTGGGGTTTAAAGTTTAAAGGGGTTTAACCCTTGGGTGAGGAAGAAGCACTTCTTTTATGTGGCATTTAAAGTTTAAGGGGACACATTCCTTTTCAAATTTAACCGTGGAGGGTGGGGAGGAGTGCATTGTCCTCATACAATGTTTAAAATTTAAAGGGACATGTTCCCAAGCCTGTGCAAGGATTGAGAAATAGGTAATAGGAGACTGTGTGTGCATGTATGAGCATGGGTACACTGACAAAGGCAGCAGTGGCAAGTCAGGGCAGGGGGTTTGGTTGGACCACTTCTGAGAATACAGGCTGTGTATACGTGTTGCACACATCATGAGAACAATTATACATACGTATAAACCAATGATCATGTGTGCACTTGACATGTGAACAGAGTGTGGGAAGTAGCAGGACCTTCTTGGAATTCCAAAAAAGGTTCCAACAAGGCTTTGGACCAAACAATCCTTTGGTAAAGGTCAGTCAGTGCTCCGGCCTGAATTATTGCTTCATACTTGTTGACTGCTGTATGGATTTTTTTTTTGTGGCAGTCTCCTTTCTCAAATGAAGGAGAAACAAAGTATTTCAAAATGAATTAACAGAGAACTAGCATCAGGAAGAAGGAAAGCAGGTGAAGGAAACCCAGAACGAAAGGTCCTGAAGAGGGAACAGCTAGTTGCCTTCCCTGCACCATTGGTTTATCTCTCATCAAATGGTAGAAAGCCTTGTACTGTTCTTTCACTGTGGGCAGCTCTCCCCATTTTAACCTCATTTTAACCTGGGGCCTGCATCGGACCAAGGATCAACAGGCATGATTCCAATCAAGCCATGTCTTGAGCTTCCTTTTGCTCTTTTGTTACACTCATCCTTTCCTTGTACTTTCACTTGCAAATGCCAGTAGTAGAATGTCATCTAATTATGTGCGGCCAAAATTATATAAGGAGAGAAGATATAAATACAATTCCAGAGCTGAGAAGACAAGTCCATTGCCATCTCCCTCCCGCTCTGCCGCTACTGTGTTTACACCCCAGCTGGCACACACTCCACATTTTTACGGGGCTCTAATAGACACAACGGCAGTGGGCCCTTAACCTTTTCTCACTTCTGAATCTGCGCAGTGTTGAGACTAGTTTCACTCTTGGCCCAATCAAAGGTGAATTACTTGACAGGGGTAGTAGCAGAGTGGTGGTTTTCAGAACATCACCTACAGAATTCAGCTGCTTACCCTAGCTGAAGAGATCAATATACATTCTTTGATGGAGAGAAGAAAACCATGCCTCGGATTAGCCAGAAGCAACCTGCCCTGATGGATCATTCCCTTGATAAATAGAAGAAGCTCTATGCTATGGTCCATTCCCTGTTCCTCACCTGCTATTTTTTAAGGCCCAACTTCTTGGCTTCACTTTTTACCGTCTCTGACTCTTTTTGCCTCCAAAAATTTGGTTTTTCCAAACTACATTCTTCTTCATTGCATTGCCCCTCTCCTTTTTCTGCATTGTCCAAGTAAAGCCCATGTCAGGCTTCACTTTTTCAGTATGCAAAGATTAGCATTTGGGAATTTCCTGGCCAGCAGGCTGATTGAAAAAATTGTGTATCCAAGGGAAGATGGAACACCAATGCCCATCATCTAACATAGGAGAAATGTCTGGGGGGGCGGGGACGGACCCATAACTAAGGATAGCCTTAAAATGATATTTGGTTCTGCAAAGACCATGAAGAATGTCTTGATATTATTGCCTCATTTTGATAATTTGAGATCTTTCCAGATGCTGTTGAATACTGGGGAGAGCGTGGGGCACTGCATGTCAAGAACAAACCATCCACACAAATGATGTTGCCCAGACATGCCCTTTGATTGCTGTTTAATAACATGTTGACCAACATTGCTAGATATGGTGTACCTAAAAGGGGATCACAGCATTAAGTTTTGCACGTAGCTGGAGACTCTCCTCTTCAGAGCCAATGTAGCCTCCGTTTTGCTCTAGCTGCTGGGAACAGCTTGGAAGAGGAGAGGGAGCAGCTGCTGTTAAAACATAGTGCTGTGATCTCCTTCTAGGTACATCTCTGATTGCTAATCAATGGTGATTCTTGCCTCCAAAGGCACTGCTATTGTAGGTGTTCTGCTATGTGGATGGCAGTTGTGAGCTGGTGCCCGTGACATCCCTTCAACACGTGGTATAAACGCCACCCCAACTACCTTGTTTCCCCTTCAGAAGCTATGTGTTGCTCTCCAGAACTCACATGCACATCTCCTTCAAGGAAACGCTACTCCGTAGACTCTTATTATGTGGCAGTGGCAATATCATGGTTTATGGCTCATGGCTAGCACGAATAAAGCACGAAGAGAACGCTGTAACTTTCATCTGGAAAAGAAACTTTCTTCTAAGTCCAGTCCCTTGTTCTTGCTGTTTGTGTTGCCAGGAGTCCAAGGTGATGATTTTTGCAGCTGATCTTAATTTGAACACTCAGCCCCCCCCCCCCGCCGCCATACTAAACATGTGCACACATTGGACTCTGTCTGAAATTGAAGTCCAGATGCTCAGGTGGTGTCAGTGGGCACAGTTATCCCTGTTAGGAGGCTAGACTGATTGATGCCAGATGAGCATCTGGTCCTAATTATTCACTTGGACATGTACCTTATAAAAAGGCGGCTCTGTCTCTTGCTAGGGGCTATCCCCGTAATTGCTACAAAATAGGTAAGGTGATATCTTTTATTGGGCCAGCTCCCGTTTTGTGTAAGAACATGCAAACTCTTACACGCGCAGACACGGTTTCAATAAACCAGACACCATCTTGACAAGTTTTGTGTTCTTTAGTCTCTGGAGCGGATCCAGCAATAATTGTTTACACCAAACTGATAATAATGGCTTTAACTGATAAAGCCAAGGCTACTGCTGTAGCCATTTACCATCCTCCTCTTATCTTGTCTGCTACATCTTCTAATAGGATTATGCTGAATCTGCAGCTGTGAAACAACTGCACTGATGGCCACTTTGTGCAAAGTATGTTTGTTCACAGCAGTCTGGATCTTTTAAAACTCTCCCTTTGAAAAACTGAGTATACTTTTGAGTGCGAGGTGAATATCAGAGGAACCACATGCCCACCTGGGATGGCAGTTCTTCCTTTCTTCCTCTACTTAACTCTTTCCTAATTATAATCAAAAATAAATCAAAAATCAAGGAAGAAAGTACATGTCAGTCATCTGTCTACATATGATGAAACTTTTGTGGCATTCCTTTGGATAATTCATAGCAAACTGAGGGCGCAATCCCAACCAACTTTCCAGCACTGCCGTAGCTCTGCCAATGGGGCATGTCCTGCATCCTGCAGTTGGAGTGGGAAGGCAGTCACAGAGGCCTCCTCAAGGTAAGGGAATGTTTGTTCTCTTCCCTCAGAGCTGCACTGCCCTTAGCCCGGTGCTGGAAAGTTGGTTAGGATGGCATCCTGAATGGCAGTTTCTTCAATCGGTGAAGTGGTAAATCTCAAATTGGCAGTATTGATATAGCTGGGCTGGCCAAACTGGTTTGCGAGTTCTTTGACAGGTAATGAGTGGCTCATGGAAGTATTTAGCTGAGCGCCTTTTTGCATCACAATTAGGGCGCAATCCTAACCTGTGGCAGAATGGCACAGGCCTGCACTGTATCCAACGCAGGTTGGGACTGTGCTGGAGCCTTTACAGGGCAAGGGCACGTTCACACCCTTTTCCCCAGGTAGGTGCCAACCACTCCAATGGGTTTGCTCAGAGCTGCACCCACTATATAGCAGGCACAGGTCTGAGCAAGCCGTGCGGCCCAAATTGGGGCCGCGCAGTCCAGGAATAGGGGCTTGGATGTGACCAAACGGCCATATCCAAGCTCCGCCCCCTCCCCATGCCAGGCCACCTCCCAGCCCGCCCGCCCCCACCTCGTTTGGCCTCCCTCCCTTTTTCCAGAAAAATGGAAGTAACATTTTTTGGCACCAAATGGACACTCTGAGGCCTGCAGATGGCTCGCAGCCTCTGCGGGCTTCAGAAAATTCCTCTGGAGGACCCAGGTTTGGAACCCATGGATTATAAAATCCATAATGAATCCGCAGATAATGAGAGCCCATCTGTATTTAAATAAAGTTTTTGTAACAAAACATGCATGCAACAATAAAAAATGTTTCTGTAATATTTGTTTATGTCTGGCAACTCTCACATGCTTATCATTAATCAGGGATATTAATGGGACCACGATGTCAGAGACATTTATGGGAATAACAATAGCAAGCTAGAATGTCATAGATTGCAGGTAAATCAGGTATGTCAGTACCTTTCTTGAATTGCGAATTGTTCAATCAGAACTGATGAATCCCTCCAGCAACTCTTTCTTGGTCAAACTGATTCAAATACAATTAATCATTTTTGCTCGTGGTTTGTTATATATTAATGAACATCATTGCATAAAACTAAATCTCAAGGTCCAAATCCTTGATTGCTCTCATTGCATAAGATCGCCCAGGAACAAAGTTGGTGCAGTATCTTTTAAATTATTTGACAATGCAACAGTTTTAATTAGCTTTTTGGCACCAACACAGATATGCTTATACATAAAAAAGTGTTTTGTTATTTTACTTTGTATCCTTCCCTAGTAACTTAACACATTGTTACAAACAAGCAAATTTGAATGGGGAAATCTATGTGCTCAAAGACATCAATTGGAGATTCAGAGCGCAATCCTAACCTGGAGTTAGGCTGGCACAGTTAGGCCAGCAAAGTTTGGCCAGCACAAGGGACATAAAGCGTGTTTGGACCATTGTTGGAGTCAGGGAAGATGGCGCATGTCTGTGTGCTGACCTCTCTGTCCTAACTCCAGGTTAGGACTGCCCTCTCATTTGCATTTCAGTGCTGGATGAATGCCTGGGATAGCATGGTATGGATTACATTCAGGATCAATACTGGATTTTGATACAGAGAATAGTTTTTCCATGCACATAAGCTCCCAGCCACATATATTCATTTGTTTTTCACATTTTTATACCATCCTTCCTGCAAGGAGCTCAGGATGGTGTACATGCGGTGGTGTCATCTACTCTCTCGCAAGCCGGAACGCTGGGCGGGACTTGAGTGATTGACAGGCCGTCGTTTGACTTCTGGTTTCTTCGCGCGCCCCGCGCGGCTTTCCCTCGCCTCGGAGGGGGCGCCTGCTCGCCCAGGCACCCGGCGCGCCCCCCACCCATCCCCCCTGGCGAGCAGGCGCTCCCTCCGAGGCGAGGGAAAGCCGCGCGGGGCGCGCGAAGAAACCGGAAGTCAAACGACGGCCTGTCAATCACTCAAGTCCCGCCCAGCATTCCTGCTTGCGAGAGAGTAGATGACACCACTGTGTACATGGTGCCTTCCCTTCTTTTGGCCTCACAACAATCTTGTGAGATGGGTTAGGCTGAGAGAGCACAACTGGGCCAAGGTTGGCCAGATAGCTTCATGGCTGGGCAAGGATTTGGACCTGGATCTTCCAGGTCAAAGGGCCCAATCCTATCCCTCGCCCCGCTGATGCAGCCATGCCAAAAAAAAAAAGGCACATGCTATATTGGGGTGGTGGTAAATCAGGATGCTTCAGAGGGGAAAGGGAAATATTCCCACTCACCTATGGATCTCCTTGGACCTGGGCCACCTCATTAGCTGGTGCAATTCCAAGGAGAAGAAAGGGGCAGGCAGCCAATGGGTAGCAATCATTGGTCAAAGATCATGCAACAAAACCTGTGGAGGGGGAGGGAAATGATGGAATTCCTTAATAATTATTAGAAAATCTAGGGAGACACATAAATGAGTAAATCAAAAATTGCAGGAAGAATTCAATTTCCCAGGCCTTACATAGCATCTTTAGATGTCAACTCCATTATCATATTTTATCTGGTCCTATTTTTGCATGGCCATTCCATCAGTATTTTCATTGGTTCATTTTACTTAAAGGCCTTTTCTTTTTCATATGTGCATTTTGCAGGTGGGCACAAAACACTGAAGGTTTTGTAGACTTTAGGACATAAAAACAGTTTTAAACCACCGTATTTCAAGCTTTTACGACCACCTACCACCCATTACTGATTCTAGCACCAAGTTTGTTTGGCTATCAAAATGCCAGGGTGGACAAAAACAGGAAACTAATAGCAAAGCACAGTAAGAATGACAATAACATGAAGATGGAAGTACTCTGAGGGGCCATCCAAGGGCGCCCTAGAGCCAACACAAGCTGCTTGCTTTGGCCCTGTACTGTTGCGAAAGTGCTGTAAAGCACTTTTGTGCCAGCACAAGGTGTGCAGAGCCAACACAAGCAGTTGTGTCAGCCCCAGTTAAGCCACTCCTGCACCAAGTGGGTTTGACAGGCACAGGGGCTATTCGGGAGGGGCAGGCAAGAGGAAGGGCATAATGGGGCAGGGGAAGGACCAGTGGTGTCATTCAAATGATTTAGGAACAGGAACTCACTTTTGATTGGCACTTGTCGGGAACCTGGAACCAGCCACGGAGCCCGTTAGGATCCGGAACGCCCATTCTGGTCCACTCCCCCTGAATGACATTACTGTGAAGGATGGTCCTGGGGGTGGGCTGGCCCGGGGAGGGGTGTGGAGCCTAGATGCGGTCTAATGCCTGTCCCCAGACAGTGCGATTCTGGCTGAATGGTGTGTTCAGATCTGCGCCCACTGTATAGTGGGTGCAGATCTGAGTAGCCCATAGTGCTGGCTGGCACCTACCCTGGGCAAGGGGACAAATGTGCCCTTGCCCCAGCCTGCTCCTAACCTGTGCTGGATACAATGCAGGCCCGCAGGCCCGCCTGTTCCAGGGCAGTTTAGGATTGCACCCTGAGATATCAATAATCCCAGGATGGGTCTGAAGAATATATTCAGCCACAAGAATATCCCACTGATGCAATGCCTTTAATAACAGAAATGGAACATCAGTGGCACTTGATAAAGGAAGGGAACAAATTCAAACTTTTCAAAAAAAAAATTGTCCTTATTTAACATGGACTTGGCCAGCAGGTCCACCAAATAATCTTTTTCACATTTATAATTTCAATATTGCTTTTTTGTTTAAGAAAAACGTCTATAAAGAAGGAGAGAGAAAGGATTGTATAGCCTGCTTTACGTTTGCTCTGGATACCAAGATTTCTTGATGGGACAGCTCAGCTGCAGCGTCTCAGCTTTCATTTCCAGCTATAAAAGCTCACACTTGATGCTATGAAGACCCTTCCTTTGATCTGTAGTGTATGTCGTGCTGCAGTCATGCTGGCACTCTGCAAACTTACAGTTGGGGCCATATGTTTTTCCCTCCATGCTTAAAAGGCGAGGGAGGGGGAGATTTGGACTGGGGCTCCCTGTAATGCAGGGGCAAAAGGTTAGACCCCCAAGCACTGTTCTCCCATTTGAATAGGGGGCTCTTCTGGCTGTTTTTTGAGACAGAAAAAAAAAACATGGGGAGTTCTATTTAAGGAGTTATCACGTCATGTGCCGTTTGTGCCAAACAGTTCACAGAACTAGTGAAGTTCACTGGAGCGTTGCTGGCAATTCTTCTCGAAACGAACGTAACATGCGCACACGGGAGAAAACACTGTGCGCAGGGACGCTGCGTGTGGGGCCTGTGGCACAGCTCCTGATTCAGAGGGGAAAGGAAGAAGAAGCTATGTGTGAAAGCTGCACAACATGATTTATTTTAACAATTCAGAAAAAAAAAAGAATCAAAATGGGGCCTAGCTAAACTTGCTCACTCAAATCTCTGTGGTTTCCCAGAAAGACTGGAGGAAGTGAGAGTGCACAGAAGGAGGGAGGGAACTTGGGGAGCCTTCCCACGGGTACCAGCGGAGCTAAGGATGCCCACCAGACCAGTTAAGTCTTGAGCAGGGGCAGAGCAGGGCAGAGAAGGAGTGAAACAAGGCAGGGGAAGGCAGCGAGCGGGGAGGGGTGGGCAGATTGTGCAGGCTCACAATGTGTCCTCTTCCCCTCCTGGACCCCATCTGTCTACACTGATCAACTCACAGACTCGCGTAGGTCCGGGTTGCCATATTGTGGCTGCTGGGCTTTACTCTGGGTCAAGAGGACAAATGTCACCCCAAGGAGGAAAGGAGGAAAGATTCTCTCATCGCCTGCACTGGCGGAGCTGCATCACTGCATGGGAACTTAGTGAGAATTGGGCAGCGAATCAATCCCCAGCCTCTGGAAGGAGGTCAACAGGCAGTGGTCATTTTCTTTGTTTCGGTGTTCTTGGTGCTTGCTTTGGAGTTAAGGGGATAGACTAAGAGCCCAATTCTAACTGTGCTGTACAGAAATAACATGTGTATGTATTCTGTGTGTGTGTGTGTGTGTGTGTGTGTGTGTGTGTTTTCTTTGTACCTTGAACTATAAGGAAATAAAAGCTGACATTTGGGCCCCTTCCAAAAGCAAGAAGGGGCAAAGCAGGGTGGGGGGGATGTGGTGACGGAGGTGGTAGAACAGAGTAAGGAGGGGCAAAACAGGATTATCGGAATGGAGCAACAGTTTAAATATTCTCTGGAATCTTCCCAATGTGGAGACCAGGTCTACCTGCCCGTGCCCAAGCATTCTGCGTGGGCAGGGAGGCCAGTTAGATTGGAAAATGTAACATCCCAGGAAATAGGTCCCTTGTCTGGCTCCTGGGCTCCCTTTTGATCCTGGGCCCAGTTACCAGTCATCCCTCTCATGGTCCCTGGCGGGTGCTGTACACCATCTCCCTCCTCAAAGCAGCACTGAGGCAGTAGGGGAACGCTCTCTAAGAGCAGCAGACACTCTTTCAGAGAGAGTTGGCTCTGGCATGCAGCAGGGATGGTTCTGTGAGCACAATGGGGGTGCCCCCTTTCCAAACCTACCTAGGAGTCCCCTAAGGAGAAAAGGGAACAAAAAGGAGAGAAGTTCACCACAGAGCTAAACAATAGATATAATAACATAGAAAATCAACGGCACCACAATCATAGAAGAAACCCCCAAACACTAAAATCCAATAAAGTCATAACACAACATTAAAACCAACCTACTGGAATGCCTGGACAAAAACAGAAGAGGAGCCCGGCTGTGTCTGGCTAAGGGCCAATCTAGACCATCTTCCTCTATCTCACAGTGTCCTACCTGATGCAAACACATATTTGCTTGGGACGAAAACCAACTTTAAAGTTAGCCCCAGGCATGGGAAGTCATTCCATAACTGTGGCACCACAACCAAGAAAACTCTCTCTCCATACATAACCTCAGACAGCAGAAGAGGGACCTGGAGGAAGGTCTCCATTGAAAATGAAGGGTAAGCCCATGTGGAAGAAGAGGGTCCCCCAAGTAGTCAAGCTATTTATGGCTGTATAGGTAATAACAAGCACTTTGAATCGTGCCTGGAAATGGACCGGTGGCCAGTAGTCCTATTTCAGAACTGGCAAGATACATTCCTTCTCTATAGCCATTCTGCATAACTGAAGATTCTGAGAAGTGTTCAGCCCCATGTACAACGCATTGCATAATCAAAACAAGAGCTGACCAGGACATGGATTATTGTGGATTTCTTATTTGCTGGTTTTGTTTCTGAGAAGTCTGACCTCAACCAAGCTGTCACAACGGCCATGTGAAGTTCAACTACATAAAGGTTTATGAGCAGTCAATGACCTTCAATCCATCCTACATAGCCTCAACCAAAGTCCTGTGTGCAATTTTGTACTACCACATGTCAAAATATTGCCCAGTCAGCACATGTCATCATGAGAACCTCTTCACACAGAGACAACTCCTCCAAACAGAATGGAATGGAGTTGAAATCTGTGACTCTCCCCAAAGTCTGGAACGGAATCAGCAACCCAATCCTTAAACAGCAAGATGAATTTTCTTTGCTTGGTAATGAACCTTCCTTGCAGTCAAATAGCCTTTAGATATTGAATTACGCTACTAAGCTTTCGAGCTCCAGGACCATTTTACTCTGAAGAAATCACATCTCTGTGAATCCATTGTATCAACAGGAGTCCCTCGGGAAGGTCAGTTTGCCTGCTATCTGCTCTCAATTTAACAATATTAAACCATATGGAACTTGTAGCTTTAGACAAAGCAGTTTTAATGTATCCAAAGATTGTTTCTTAAATCATAGGCCATAGTCACAGCCTTTCAAACATGAATGAATTCCATGGAAATTCATTCCCAGAATGAATTCCATGGAAATGGGCATTTGCCATGGAAAACCTCCATGTTTGGGTGCAAAATCCAAGTACGTTTATCCATGAGCATTTTCAAGAATACAGAATACCGTATACACTCAAGTATAAGTCGATTTCATGGAAAGGGTACCGTTTAAGCCAAAAATCATGGAATTTGCCATGCCCTGTGGATAAGTCAAGGGGGAAACTTAGGGGTATCTGCCTTTCTTTGGATTAGATCATTTTGTCTGATTTTACCCAACACCAGATTCTGACAAATGAGCTACCAGTAATTGTTACCTAAGAACATACAGTCTACCTATTTATTAACATGCAGGGGAAAACAAAATAAAATAGCAACATAACAAGCAACTATTAAACCAGTTGTTTCCAAACCTTTTAGCACTGGGATGCACTTCAAAAATGACAGCCTATGGGGACCAGAAGGGATGTCATTAAACAGAAGGGAGACTAGAGGGAATGCATGCTGGAATAATGAAACAAGGCACACATTGTCTTTGACTTACAGTGGGATCTCCAATTATTTTACTATGGAACCTCGACCCGCCAAAACTTTGCAACAACACAAGGCTGTGTGTCAAGAAGATGCTGGGTACTGTAATTGAAGCGACTATCTTAACAAGAAAGGGAGAGGGTGAAACAGTTTTTTTCCCCACGGATAACACTCATTTCGACGGATCTCCCTTTTAACTTTAAGAGATTGCAATTTCCAGTGAGACTTGCATTCTCGATCACGATCAACAAGTCACAGGGGCAGTCTATTAAGTACTGCGGAGTGGATTTGAGATCGCCATGTTTCTCCCACAGACAACTTTATGTTGCTTGCTCAAGGGTGGGTTCACCCAAGAATGTATTTATTCTTGCTCCTGGAGGTGCAACTAAAAATGTTATTTATAATCAAGTTCTGAGTTACATTAATATTATAGTGAATTTGTAAAAGATTTTACTTTATAATTTTTACTGTACTTATACTTTTAATTTCCTGTACATAAATTTACTTCAGTTTTACACTATAGATAGAATTCATTCCTTTTCCTGTCTAATAGAAACTTGGGATACATAAATACCCAGGCACCGCCGGGTAAGGGCAAGCTAGTACTTTAATAAAAGAGCCATTTCTCCCCCCCCCCCACATAGTTTGCACAGTACCTCAGCAGCACAGTCTGGAATAAAAGAGAGCACATGGTCTGAAAGCTCATCCTGAAAAGAGCCTGTTTTCCAAGGAGCCCGTTTACCTTTTGCAAGTGAATGCACAATCCTTACAGGTAGAGGTTGAAGAGCCCTGCTGAATTCATCTCACGTGTTGCAGTAAACGCTTGCTTACTGACGAGTAAATGCAACCCTGTCGCCCCATTTCATTTTTATTTCAATACTTCTCAGCTTAGAGGAAGGGACTTCCTTCTCAAGTGTTTTCGGGGCCTACATTAATCAGATCTGGACCATTCTGGCAGTGTTACATTCCTTGCAGCCTGCCCTTTCCAACACACCATGGCATGGCTGCCTACTCATGAGTAAACACACATTGTGGCTCAGTTTCACTTTCCATAGGACTCCATTCATTTTCCTCAGCTGCTTCTGAGCATGCTCAAGGTTGAGCATGCTCAGAAGGCTCTGCAACTCCCTGGCTTACAAGCAGCTCCCTGGCTTACTTGGAACACCTCGGCTATCCTCCCAGTATGTGACTTTAAAGTATTTATTGTGTTCCCCTGAATATAAGTCAGGCCAGGTTTTTCTAGTCAATTTTTAGGCATAAATTTCTCGACCTATACATGATTATATACGGTAAGCCATGTATCTTTCTCACTTTTTACTTGGTGAGTTCTGAATCCTCCAAGTGGTTGAAGTATGCTTTTTCAGTTTTTTTTTCCCAGATTTTGTTTTTTGACAGAAATGTGAAGTGCAGAAAGCAATGGTATGTGTTTTTATTCGAAGGGTGCAATTTTATAAACTTCACGTAGAATGCATGAACAAACCGTGGTGTACTATCTTCATTCTATCATGTTATGGCCAAAACCCTCAGAAAATGAAAATACAACAGTGACATCACTTTCTGTTGTGACATCACTTCCGGGGTATCATTTTGCCCTCTGCACCGGCCTACACTTTCATTAACTGCGCCACTCATCCCAAGACATTAGAATGCTGGTTGGCGTTGTTGAGGGCACTGACCAATGATGAGTGCCTTCGTGGACGACAGAACACTGTGATGGAGGTTTACGTGTACAGATAAGAGCCTATGCAAGCGGAACAGGGGGAAGCACTATTAAGTCATGCCACTGAGGGGCCACACAATCCCTTCTGTGAAATTATTGGTCAGCACTTCTTTTGTGTGCATTTGTAAGTACTTGTGGTTATAATTACCTATTGTTAACATAGGAACACAGTAGTGGTTTTGTGTGGGTGCATAATTACTTGTCCTTAGTAAACATCCCATTTAAGATTTATGTTGGAATGCCTGTTAACAAATAATATGGCAGTAAACTGTTTTAAGAATAAAACGGCGCCTATTCCAAAAACTCCATCTCATGTCTTTGATTAATCCAGCCCCTCACTGCTGCAGTAGCTGCAGAGAGTGTCTCTGATCTTTTCAGCAGAAATCGCACTGATCAAGCGGCCCTTTCCCACCCTGCCTGTCAGCCGCCTGGCTCTCTTCCCTGGTTCCATTTCGGTAAGTCATCCTGCATGACCTGCAATCAACCGACTTGCAGAGAGCCCCACCTTCTTGGCCCCAAGATAGACTGTGGGACAAGAAGTTACCTATTAAAGTGGAAATCGCCTACTATGCCTGTAGCGGGTGCATCTGTCGTCAGACAGATTTGCCACATTGAAGCCAGGCATAGTAGTAATTTTCCAGCCACTGACTCAGCAGTTACTGGGGAGAACAGAACTCATCTGGGGGTTAATTGGTCACCCAATGATATGTTTTAAGTTATGTTATTTAAATGTTTGGACCAGGGCATATTGGGGCATAGATTTTCCTTAGATACATTGATTTTTTAAAATCTCAGATTTGTGAAACATGGTTTTTATCCTCACTTTTCTCCCTTTGCCCATGTCCTCACCATTCCCCCATGAAAACGGCTTGGTATTGTTGCAATCCAAGAGCATAAAGTATGGTAGAGAACGTAGGGTGTGCTTGACCAACCCATTCAGCTGAAATGAATGATGCAGTAGCCACATGCCCTTGATTCTCTTGCCATGCCATCAGCAGGCTCCCTTCCCTGGTTCCAATCAGGGTAAGACATCCGGCTGACATCAGTCGGCTGACACAGCTCATCAATTTCTTGGGAATCTCCCTGCTCAAAAGTAGAGAGGGGAGCCCAATTTTTGGAAAAGTGTTCCCTCTTAGGGGAAACCATCTTTTTTGGGTAAAAAAAAAAAACAGTAGAACTGAATAACAAGAAAAAATCTTCCCTGTGAAAATAGGAATGTTGAATCATATGATAAGCCTGAATCAATAAGTGTTCTGCCCTCAGAAGGGCAATCCCTCAGGGGGAAGGTGCCATTGCATAAGGTAAGGCTACATATGTAGTACATATCAATCAATCAATCAATCAATCAACCAACAGGTACTTATATACCGCTTTTCAACACAAAGTTCACAAAGCAGTTTACATAGTAATAATACTAAAGTTAAATGGCTCCCTGTCCCAAAGGGCTCACAATCTAAAAAAAAAGGCAGACCACCAGCAACAGCTACTAGAAAGACTGCGCAGGTGTGAAGTGGGACAACTGCTCTCCCCCTGCTAAATATAAGAGGAACACTACTTAAAAAAGTGCCTCTTGCCCCGTTAGCATGGGTGTACATATATATACATATATGTACCATTGTAGATGGTAAGGCTACATATGGAGTACTGTGTACAGTTCTGGTCACCACATCTCAAAAAAAAATATAGGAGAACTAAAGAAGGTGCAGAAGAGAGTGACCAAAATAATTACTGGCTTGGGGCACCTCCATTATGAGGAAAGGCTGCAGTGTTTGGGCCTCTTCAGTCTAGAAAAAAGCACCTGAGGGGAGACATGATTGAGATGTACAAAATTATACATGGCACGGATAGAGGGATGTACTTTTCCCTCTCTCACAACACCAGAACCAGGGATCATCCACTAAAATTGAGTGTTAGGAGAGTTAGAACAGGTAACAGGAAATTTTTTTTACCCAGCGGGTTTGACCCACCACAGGAGATGGTGATGGTGTCTGGCTTTTAAGAGTGCTTTTAAAAGGGGACTGGATTGATTTCTGGAGGATAAATCCATCGCAGGCTACAGGCCATGATGATGAGTAGTGCAACTTTATTTTAACTACTTTAGCTACCACAGAATGCCTATGCAGGGGAGTGACAACGAGATGAAGGTACCTAGTTGTCTTGTGTGCTCCCTGAGGCATCTGGTGGACTACTGTGAGATAGTTGGCTGCTGGACTAGATGTGCCTTTGGCCTGATCCAGTGGGGCTCTTCTTATGTTCTTCTCATCTTGTTGTCACTCACTTCTGTGGGTAAGTGTTGCTGGGATACATTCAGACACATGAATTTGACTGAAGGATTATTGGCAGCACCAGAGAAGGGACTAGCATGGCATTTGCCATGGAGAAATCCCTGGATTGAAGTGAACATGTGACCACAAATCCCACGTGGGTGTCAACACAAGATGCAACATACAGGTGCATTTTGCCACGGAACAACTGCATGTCTGGTGCAGGCCTGAGACTTGCTCCTGGGGTCCCCAGAGGGCAATTTGACTTTTACAAGAAGTCAGATTGTATTTCTCAAGTGTTAGAAACACCTGTCAAAACTATGTGGAACTGGCAAGCACAGGGTCTGGCTTGGGCATCGGCCTGCTAATGTTGTGGGGGAGGCTGCGCTCCATTCCTGGCAATCAGCAGTTGAAACAAAACCAACATTATTTCAGCACAAAACTGGATAAAAAGGCAAAGATAATGGCTGCAATCAGTTAAAATAACACCCTTTGGCTAAGTGTCATTTCTTTAACCTTCTGCTAATGTGTAAGATCTTTCTGTTTGCACAGAAAAACTTAAAAGTACAGTAATAAAATTTGCCTTTCTCCAAACCCTTGGCAGCAGTATAACAGTGCAACTCATCACAAGCAAGAAAACATAAAGGAGCTGGTGTGATTGTGTATTTGTAAAGTCCAAATTTGGGTATAAAGAGGCATTAATCAGTCACAGCTACTTTGGAAAAGATTTTGCTTCAGGGATATCAGACAATTACATGAGCGATTTGTCATCATCCCTACATCTGGAGACAAATCACACGATGTTTCTCCATGAGCCCCTTTCTCTGGAAGTGACATCATTGAGTCAGTCAGGTTTTCTGGACACTTTGAACGTCACAGTCAGTTGACCCACAGCAATGTTGTCCCTCTTGCGCTCTGTGCTTTTGAAAATGCTTGTTTCAACACAAAAGCAGCAAATCTATCTTCTGAGGGCTAGCAAGAATGCTCTGATACACCTGGCAGAAGAGAATCCTGTTCAACAGTTGATGATGTGCTTCAGGAAGCCCCTACTTTCTAAATTCTTTGTCCTGCACTCCCAGGCTGCAGTTCCACAATGACCAGGCCTGTTGCACCCATGGAACAATGCAAAGTCATAATTCCACAGATTGGGAGTCTACTTAAAGAGGTGGGTCTTCAAAACCACCAAAAGACTGGTAGTGAGAAGACCTGATGTACCTCACTGGACAGGGAATTCAGTAGGGTGGGGACACAATTTGTCCTGAGAGAGGGCCTGCTGAAAAGGTCTAGCAGGAC
Source organism: Lerista edwardsae (assembly GCA_029204185.1). Lineage (NCBI taxonomy): Eukaryota > Metazoa > Chordata > Lepidosauria > Squamata > Scincidae > Lerista > Lerista edwardsae. Next base: position 19,522 of record JAJKFI010036656.1, read on the forward strand.
ATAAGAACATAAGAAGAGCCCTGCTGGATCAGACCAAAGGTCCGTCTAGTCCAGCTTCCTGTATCTCACAGTGGCCCACCAGATGCCTCAGGGAGCACACAAGTCAACAAGATGCCTGCATCCTGTTGCCACTTCCCTCCATCTGGCATTCTGAAGTAGCCTACTCCTAACATAAGGAGGGAGAGGCAGCCTTGGGGCACTCTGCTCTTGAGGCACGGCTCCTAAGTCCTGTAGGACTTTAAAGGTAATAACCTGCCATTGGAATCATGCCCAGTGTCACGGAACAGTGCTGCCAGTTGCACTAGCCAAGGCCCCTGGGGAGTACATTCATAACCCCATTCATGACCGCCCACTACCACAGTCACTTTGCTGACCAAGTCATCTGCTGCCGGCTCCATGGTCAATACTGTAGACACAGAACAAACCCAGTCAGGCCTGCAACTACTTACCTCTTGCAGGCTCTCTTCTAATCCATGTTCTTTGGCATCAAGATCACTGGAGAGTGTGTTCTGAGTTGGAAAGGGGGTGGAGTCACACTTGCCCATAAGGCAGGCTCCAGTGCAAAAGCTCCAGCCAGTACCAGTGAGGAGGTCTTAGTGAGAGGATACAAGGCTGAGAACTGCCCTGACAGTCACAGAGTGGCACCAACCTCGGCCCATGCCCTGTGTTGAAGGTGTTTTATAAACCCCTCCCCTCTCAAAGCAGTATGAAGACACCAGGGCAAGACTCTTCAGGTGAGGCCAGCAGACTCTCCTATGTGGTTAGAGAGGAATGACTCTGAAACCCAACAGGGTGGTTCTGTGGGTATAATGAGCTCCCCTTCCAGCTTGGTTTAGGTGATGTAGGAACCCCCATATGTGGAAACCGATAACCAATGCAGCTGCACCCACAGCTGATGTTTGCCTTTTCGATTGTCATATTGCTTTGTTTTTTGTGCTATTGTGCAAGTGCATTAATGAAAGAAATTAAATAAAGAAGGTGACATTCAGGCTCTTGTGCAGAGATGTGCTGCTCACTCTTGCCTTTGCTGTGGGAATTGGCATTGCAGGATTGTAATGGGGAGTACAGTGCTATGTTGAATGGCCGGTGGCTGTGAGGGTTCCTTCTGAGGGGTCCATACCATTACATGGACGTCTTCCTTGGCTGCCTGGCAACATCTCTAGATGCTTGGCAATGATGTCACGACGGCACAGACTTCCAAGAAAGATAAGCTCTGAGCTGCCCAGAACTTGGTTTTGAACTGTGTGGCCATGTAATTTAGAGGAAACAATCCTTACAAACTAGCAGTGATTGTCCAGATATGGGTAGCTGATCTGGAACGAGGAACGTTTCATAGGTAAGTAAAAACAGAGATTGATTTCTGAGGAGTCCCTTCTGTTCTTTATCAGGGCACAGTTGCCAACAAAAAGTCAAGAACTAAGACCGATCTGACTAGGAAGTGTTTATTTAAAGCTTACAGTCAATTATAAAGCCAGACTGAAATCCAGCCAGAGCCAATCACAGTTCAGGAGCTCCTGAAATAAAATAGAATGACCTTCCATGCAGGCTGAATGATTAAGGCTTCTGCTTCTCTCCATGCAACAATAACTCCGATTCTGGCCCAGAAAATCAAGAGCACGGTAAAATGCATGTTTTTAATGTATAGGTAAAAGATATCTCAACAAATTGGTATAAAAGCTGTGGAAACATCCACAAGTAGGACGCCTCCGGTTGAAACTCACAGCTCAATCCTACGGTGGCCAAGTGCTCGCACCAGTCATAAAAGCACCATCATGCATTTTTGGACATTCTAGGAGTAAGCGGTGCTGGTGGGAAGGCCTGAGCTGTCCCACAGGTGCTGCATCCCATCCGATGGCTGCCAAGGCAGGTACATGCTGTGCTGGGCAGCGGTGAGGTGAGCGAAGGGTGTTCTGGGGGCAGGCCTCAACATGCCAAAACCTCCCCACGGGATAGAGCAGGAGCCATATTGGAGCCACTGGATTACAGCACGGTGTATTGGAAAATACCCCAATACATCAGGAGATACCCCAAGGAGATAGGGAATGGTATCAGCAGTGGCCCCTTGTCCAAATAAACCAGGGATTACAGGGTTAACCCCCAAGGTATTTGCCTGCAGCAGGAACACAGCTGCAGGCTGATGAGGGCTCTGGCTATGAAAGGAGGTTAGCAGAGGTGCAGACGGCTGATGAACTAGAGCCTGCCCAGCAACAGACACCAATTGACCTGCCTCAGTATAAAGTTGGAGGCAGGATCTGCAATAAGTTAGCACTGAGCAGGTGTAGGTAGGTAGGTAGGTAGGTAGGTAGGTAGGAAGGAAGGAAGGAAGGAAGGAAGGAAGGAAGTGGCTGTGGATGGACTGACTGAAGGACTGTTGGATGGACTGACTGAAGGACTGTTTGATGAATTGACTGGATACTTGGTTATTGGAACTTTGAGTGGGTTCCTGTGGTGCTTTGGTTGGAGAATTGTTGTATGGCTGCCATGCCCCTGGAGCCACCGAGTGGAGGAGGCAGGTGTGGCTTAGACAAGTTGATTGCCTATTGTTTGTTGGTGGGGTTTTGTGGTGCCGAGTTAGGGTATCTTGAGCTAAGCTGGTGATGAGGGCAGTCTGGAAGAGGCTGGCCAGCTAGTGAATCTAAGCAAGGGTGCTGGAAGAGAGGAGAACCAGTGGGTGAAGGAACCCCCTCCCTCTTGCCTATCTCTGAGGCTGCTTAAAGGGGAAACTAGTTGGCCTCGTGTGGGCATGAAGGCCCTTGGAGAGGCCCAGCAGGGAGTTTTTGGTGGAACATATGGGAAATTAGTTAGGATTGGGGTGTTAGTCAACCATGTTCAGCTCTGTATAGGTGCCAACGGGGAAACTTGGTCTAATTCATTAACAAATTAATTACTGCTTCTGTGTTCACCATATGTATGTGTGTGAATTATAGCATAATAAATTTGACTCTAAAAAGTGTGTGTACATTTTCTTGAGACACCCTGTAGTTCTTTCAATATACGTATCTGGGGTGGGGTGGGAATTATTTTTGGTTGCACTTTCCCTTCAGCCAAAAAAACTCCTTCATATTCCAAATGTCAGAGGACTGAGATTAGCAATATTAATTACAGATAACCTCCCGCACGGATGCCCTGCATGTCCTCAGGTCACCATTCTAGGAACTGTAATTGATAACCTATGAAGCAAAAGGAAGTAGGCTATTACAGTCTGTATAACTGTTTAGAAGCAAAATGCTCCTATATATGGTTTCTATGAAGACATATGTGATGGCAATACATAACACTCTTTACATATGAAAGATAATATGTTGGTTGGATCCAAGAACTGTCTCCCTCTCAAGCCAGAGGATGTGTAATTCTCCAAATTTTGGTGATTCGCAGAGCAATCCTACCCTGCCCGTGATGTTGATGTCATAGCGTCGACGCAACGGACATAGAGCCGATGTGGGGGCACCGATTGGAACACCACATTACATTGGTGCTCAAGCAATGGGACTGGTTTGGGCCTGTTTAGCAGGCACAGATCACATAGGGAGGGTAAGGGCACAAATGTACCAATCCGACCAGCCTTGCGCCCTCAGTCCCAGACACCTCCGGTCTTTGCTTGGAGGGGGGAGTTGTGGAACCCTTGTGAACAAGACAGTATATGGCACAGAGTGCCTGGAGATGACAGGAGGAAGAGCTGAAAATCCTCTCTCCTTCACTCAAATAGGGAGACGGCCTCTGTACAAGTCAGAATCTGGGTCCAACCCAACGTATTATCCTCCACCCTAACAAAATCATTTAAATGACATAAGCTGAACTCTCCTATTTCTCCATGGACAGCCTTTTACTTTTGAGCTCCCATCTGGCTGCTCATCACTCCGCTCTGTTCACTGGCAGCAATTGTCTTGCATGTTCCTTGCATTCTGGTTACCCGTATCCTGTCTGTTTATAGCTTCACAGTAAGCCCTCAGGACAACTTCCACATTACGTCAACCCAGAAATGGCAAAGAGGACTGGTAAGGTCCATATATTTCTCTAACCTTCCTGAATCCAATTGTCAAAACAACTCTTGGAGACCAAACTGGAGAGATTTAATGCAGCTCAGTCAATTCAGTAGGAGCAACGTGCATATTCTCCAACTGTCCTATGGAGCGGAGACAGCCAGGGACAGCCTTAGAAGCTGCAGGGCACAACTGGAAACACATTTATTATAGACTTTATATCTCTATGGTAGAACGGAAAGCAATCAAAATGCACACTTAAAAAGTACATATGAGTTAATGGACCAAATGGAGCTAAGTATATTTTAATATAAAATTGCATGCATAAAAGCCTACAAGTAACTGGATAGGGCTAGAGTAAATTACCATAGCATGAGGCCCAATTAGGAGCTATTAATCCACTGCAGAAAGCAGAACATGCCCCGTTGGCACACCTATGTCAGTAATAGGAAGTTGGTTAGGATTGTGTCCTTAATGACATCACCTCCAGTGGGTCCTGACATGAGTGCTATTCTAAAAAGTGAATCCCAGTTTAAAAGGATTGAGAACTGCTGGCTTAAAGTTTAAAGCCTGCACTGGGGACAGCCTCTGGGTTCTGCCACCCATCTGGGTAACTAGTTTACTATTTAATTAAGTAATAATTTGTCAATTAATTAATCAATTAATTAACCGCCTTTGTCTCCAAAGGGCACCCAAGATACGTTTAGGTGGCTAAACATATCTTTAAAATCCATAAAAAGAATTAAAATAATCATAAAACTATAAAATATACAATAAAATATACAGTAAAAACAAGTAGCAGCGCTAAAATATTACATGAGTTATTTTTAAAGTAGCCATAATCTCCTTACAGGTTATTTTATTTCTGAAATAAAAATGAAATAAAAAGTATCCCACTTTTTTTTCCTTCTAGGATTGAGGACGAGATGCTCAAGCCTGGCCAAAGATGAGCAATGGAAGCAGTGCTCACATTTTCTGCCTTCACATATTGGCACACATGTGCCCTGTGTCTGTACGTCCCCCAAATCCCTTGGCCACCTCCACCATTGATTCCTCCTTGTTGCTCACTTGGCTACTCTTGAAAGTAGGTCAGTCAAGCATATTGGAAGTGAAAGAGAAAGTGACTTGTGAATTGGGTTGTGAACTTGCTGCTTCTGGAATCCTGCTTCAGTGCAATCCTAGCGTGACCCTTGCGTCGACGCTACGTCATAGCGTCGACACAAGGGGCAGAGCACCAACACGGGAGCGCCGAGCACCCCCCCCCTCGTCGGCGCTCCATCTCCGAAGCCAATGCTACTCACAGCACGCTCCATCTCTGAAGCCAATGCTACTCACAGCATCGGCTTCAGAGCGCTGACGGAGAGTCTCCCTTGCACCAGCCGAAGACAGTCGGTGCAAGGGATTCTGTGTCCCGTATCAAGACGGGAATTGGTGGGAGGGAGGGATGCAGGAGGCGGGACATGGGCGGGCTTAGGAGGTGGCCGATTTGGGCTCTTTAGCGGGCGCAGATCCAAAGTGCACATAGGGGAGGCTCCAGCCCCTTCTAAGCAGCGTCAGATATGGTGCTGACCTGTCGGCCTCACCAGTCTGGCACTGCTTAGGATTGCGCCCTGAGGGTGCAATCCTAAACTGCGTTAGGCCAGCATAAACTAAGCAAAATTTGGCCAGCACAAGGGACACTATAAAGTATATTTGGACCACTCTCGGAGTCAGAGAGGCCAACACAGAGATGTGAGCCATCCTCCCTGACTCCGAGAGTAGTCTAAATATGCCTTATGGTGGCCCTTGTGCTGGATAAACTTTGCTGGTTTAGGTTATGCCAGCCTAACTCCAGTTTAGGATTGCACTCTGAGGGCTGAATCCTAACCAACTTTCCAGCACCAATTTAGGCATAATGCAGCCCAGATGTAAAGGAACAAATGTTCTCTTACCTTGTGGAGGTTGTTTTCTTGTGTCAAGGTTGTAAATAGGCTTTTTTTCTTTCTAATTCACTTTGCTATTGGAAAATGACTTGGGGCATAATCCTAAACTGAGTTAAACTGGCATAAGCTACGACAGCAAAGTTTGACCAGCACAAGGGACACTGTGAAATATGTTTGGACTACTCTCAGAGTCAGAGAGGCCAGCACAAAGACATGCGCTATCCTCCCTGACTCCGAGAGTAGTCCAAACACGCTTTATGTTGGCTTGTGTGCTGGCCAAACTTTGCTGGCTTATTTTATGCCGTCCTAACTCCAGTTTAGGATTGCGCTCTGAGAAATAGCCCAATTGATTGCTGCATTCTAGGAAAGCAGCACTCTCTGGTGTCACAAGTACAGCACTTCTGGCCGTGACATCACTTCTGGTGGGTCCCAGAGAGATTGTCGTTTTCAAAAGTGTGTCCCAGGGCTAAAAAGTTTGAGAACCACTGCTCTAGATTATTAAGGGAATTCTAAGAGAACAGGCATTTTTGGTTTTTAAGAGTGTAGACAGCAGATGGAATCATCAGCAGTGTGTCATGGGCAGGAGGGGGTGGCACTCGAGCTGTGATCTTTGCTATGAGAATAATGGCATTACAAGCATGCCCTTATTTCATGGCTAAAATGTTGGAGGAGATGCACTAGGGTCCCTTTCACCTGATGAAGACTGCAGCTGCCTGCACTTGTCGGTCTCCAAGGGCTGCATTCAGCTTCTTCTGTGTAATACAGTTCTGTAGATGACTCACATATTTAATTGTGAGCCGCTAAACATGTGAAAATGTGAGCATGCAATAGGATTAGCTTCATTAAAAGGTTATCTTTCCTTACACACACAAAGCCTTTTTGTGTCTCATATAATTAATCTCCTTCCAAAACATGTCTCTGAGGATGTGTTCTCACAAGGCATTATCACAGGGGAAATCTGAGTAAGGAGTTTTGTGCATTTTAGCTCAGGCATCGTTGGGTAATTTGCGCCCCCCCCTTTGGATTAGAGCTAAATCTGGAACCTAATTAAAATGTAGATTATGACTATGTATACATTGGATTTCACAATTGCTCTAGCACTTCTATCGCTTGCCAGGTTGTTAAAGGCATAAGGAACACTGGATGTCTTTTCCTTTTTAAAATTGGGTTTTAATTGGTTAAAACCCAAAATAATGAAATGGTGCTTTAGAATATAGCACTAAAAGCTGATTGTGGGCCAAAATAGGATAAATAAAATAATCCTAAATCTATGTTTTGTTTTGTTTTTTTGCAAAAGTTTCCCACAAATTCATCCATGAATTAAGCAGTGGCGTCTCTACAGGGAGGGCAGAGCTCTAAGTTTTGCAAGGAGCCTTACCCTGTCATGTAAATCCCGCCTCTCCCTTGCTGCTGTAGCCAGTAAGCAACGCCAAGATGTTGCTTTTCCCTGTGAGGATTGGCTAAAACGGTGCAGGGGAGGAGTGATTTCCACAGCAAGGTAAGGCTCCTTGCAAAACTTAGAGCTCTGCCCTCCCTGTAGAGTCACCACTGGAATTAAGGCTGAATGTGGCAAACCTGTCTCTTGCTCCTCCTCCTGCTCCTAGCTAGGTTTCTTTTCTGTGGCCCTCTTCCTGGACCCCAGAGAGGGGATTCTTTCCAGCCCAGGGGATAGTGAATAGGTCACCCTGCATTGTGGCAGGAGCAGCAATAGAGGAACTACAAGGTGTATCTTAGTTTCACACTTCTAAAAAGGATAAATAGGGATATTAGGTCCTGCGTGCTTTAGTGTGTATTGGAAGGATGAATTAAAGGTGCACTATATTTAAATATTTAACTTATTTCTCTGAGATCATGTAATTAGGGCCAAGTCAGATAATATATAGTATGGGAGAGTGTTGACACACTTGGAACAGCTGTTTTGGAAGAGTAGAATGTAGATATCGTCCATGTTTGCTTGAAGCATTGGCTAGTAAGGCACAGTTAGGCCAGCAAAGTTTGGCTGGCACATGGGCCACCATAAAGCGCGTTTGGACCACTCTCGGAGACAGGGAGGATGGCGCACGTCTGTGTGCTGGCCTCTCTGACTCCAAGAGTGGTCCAAACATACTGTACGTTACGGTGTGTCAGCCAAATTTTGCTGGCCTAACTGTGTCGGCCTAACTCCAGGTTAAGATTGTGCCCTAAGTCTGAGAGATCCCTTCCAGGCAGCACCATGCCAGGCTGGTGGAAGAGACACTGCCTGGCCTGAGCAAGCACTTGCAGAGCTTGCAAAACACACATGTCCTGCCCGGTCCCAGAGTCAGGGCCGGCCTTGCAGTGATTTGACCATTTAGCCAAATGAGGCCATGCACCTGGAAGGGCCCTGCACTGGGGCAGCAAGCAGAGCACTCAACAGCTGTAGCTGGGCCCCCACTTTGTAGCTGACACTCTGGCGTAGCTTTAAATCCCCCCCCAAGCAATTGGCAGTGACATCATTGCATCACTGTCACCCACTTCCAGGTGCCTCACTTTGCAGAGGGCACCATCAGGCCTGGGTTCATCACTGCTGTTCATTCTGGTGAGTAGGTCTGCCCTGCAGGGGGTGAGGCCCCCACAAAAATGTTTTGCATTGGGCCCTGTAGCTCCTAAGGCCAGCCCTGCTTCTCATTCGCCTGCTGCTGCATTAGGAAGCATATTGAGGCAGGTGTGTGCTAAACACCGAACTGATTCCTTTCATCTCCTTTGAAGAGCTGAAAAGAGCCATTGAATACAGCCAATGTTAGCTGGCAGCAGCAAACAAACAAATTTGGTCTCCTGATCCCATTCCCGAGTCATGTCACCTTAACATTTCAGAGCCGATTGTTCCCTGTGCCTAATGTTATTTAGAGCACAAAACCAGCCTGCCTGTCCTACCTTCTAATCTAGACCGCAGCTCACCAAATTCGCTCCAAGGCTGAGCGTCCTTCATAGCCTTGATGCGCATGAGAGGAAAAATAAGCATTCAGACTGAAATAATCAGCAATACGCCGGCAGTCTACGGACAGCAAGGTCAACATGCTTTGTTCCATTTTAATGTTTGGCTTTTGAGAATGAGTTTGGAAGGGAAGGGATGAAATGGAGGGCGCTGCGTGTCATACAAGGAGCTTGTCCGTCACCGATGCCACGGGCCACCTGCTGCCATCGGTTTCCCCTACTGTTTTCAAGAGATTCCTAAAACAGATGCTGCTGGGCTGGGGCCAAGCTGGCACGGAGTCTGCGTGAATCTTGAGACACTTTATGACCTTAACACTGCCAGGCTGGAATAACTGAACTTGTTTACAGCTTTAGCCAAACCGAGATGAAAGCGTCCGTTATCACAGTAGTTAGGACATAAATCATTTCCCACGTCTAGCCTCTGTGTCATTGACCTTTCTGGAAGGAGTGGTGAAGGAACTTATAGCAACATATATCCACGTAACGGGTCATTATAGACTCCATTATTGGCTGACATCCTTGTTCTTACATGGAGCGTTCCAAGAATAATATACCCCCACAAACTTTCCATCGTGAGATCATTATTCCTCCTGTGGTTGGGATGGCAGTATGATACAGTTCATTGACATTTCAATGGGCAACACAAATTCTGCACACATTCTGAGGGGGGAAAAATGGATCAGGCTTTTAAAAGAAGGAAAGCCAAGAGTCCCTAGGATAGAAACATAACCTGAACCTGCCATAAGATGTGTTGATGCTACGGGGATTTGGGGCACAGAGAACGAAAAGTCAGTTAAGAAATGGGCAATGCATTCCACCAATTGCATCTGTATCTAGTGCACCAACTAAGATTTATTTCTCGGTTTTCGAATATAAAGACAACCACATTTATCTTCCCTTCTGCTCTCTGCCTTGCAGGAGACTACGAGCACAATCCTAACCTGGAGTTGGGCCAGCACATTTAGGCCAGCAATGTTTGGGCAGCCCAAGGGACCCTGTAAAGTGTGTTCGGACCACTCTGAGAGTCAGAGAGGCCAGCACACAGATGTACGCCATCCTACCTAATGCCGAGAGTGGTCCAAACGCACTTTTCGGTGGCCCTTGTGCCAGCCAAGCTTTACTGGCCTAACCCCAGGTTAGGATTGCGCTCTCATGTGCTCCATTTACAGCCTATGGGCCCAATCCAGAGGCTGTTATTGTTGGTGTGTACTGCCGGCTAAAAGTGTTGCAAATGTGCCATAAAGCACATTTGCTACACCATGCAAGCAACCACCATTTGCGTTGGGCTGGCGAGAATTAGTGCCCAGCCTGAGCACCAAGGGGGAGGCTAGCCAATGCTTCAGCAGTGCCGAACAAAGCGATTCATGGCGGGGGGAGGTGGGGAGTGGGCAGAAGGAATGGGAGGATTGGGCCCACAAGGGGGGCAGGGATAGCGGCAGCTTCTGCATCCTGAATCTACTCCGGAGCTGGGCGGCCCAAGACGGGCCTCCTCAATGCTGTACGCATTCAAACGTTGGTATAGAGCCAAGGACACCCATTGCCGCCAGCTGCGGTTTCTCTGGGGAAGGGAGACAATGCCCCAAGGAGGCCTCCGACAGTATCCCAACAAAGCCAGGATCCAGCAGTTGCCATTTCGCCTATCTAAACTTCCTTGCCAGCGTGCCGCACCACTGGAGCACATGCCGCATTAAGCGCTTGGGGGCAGCCCATTTATTCCCTTGCCCAGGTTTAAGGATCCATTGCTCAAATGATTTGACTTGGACCAGTGCCAGCAATTTTGCTGGTGCACGTCCAACTGGATATGGGTAGGCAGATTTAGGCAGAGAAGGGGGATAGGCTATCAGTGGTGCTCCTGGCACTGATACTGCCCCCTTGTCAGCCTCAACACACACACGCCTTCCACCCACCCTGTTCACCCCCCACACTAACCACCTCCAGAGAGTTTCCCGGGGCTGCTGGTGCAAGGCTATGGTCACATGTGGGGGCCGTCTGGCTGTGTTCTATGGTGCGTTGCCTTTGGTGACTTATACTGTTGGAATTGGATGGAAGGGAGAAATGAGCCAGGCGTTAGGACATTAGTACTTTTGGGCAAACTTCAGTCAGGAATTGCCTGGGATTTGACAAAAGAGCTGTTGATGTCCCAGGTGCTTCCTTACAGTGAGATCCTCCAGGAAGGTTGAAAAGACATCTGAGTGGAGAGAAACAATTAAAGGTGCCTCATCCTTCCCCTCTCCCTCCCCCCCCACATGGAAGATGTGACAATGTAACAAAAGAATCTTCTAGCAGCTTGATTGAGACTAACAAGGACAGACTAAGAGTGCAATCCTAACCTGGAGTTAGGCCGGCACAGTTAGGCCAGCAAAGTTTGGCTGTCACAAGGGACACCATAACATATGTTTGGACTACTCTCAGAGTCAGAGAGGCCAGCATACAGATGTACACCATCCTCCCTGACTCCAAAAATGGTCCAAATGTGCTTTACAATGGCACCTAAGTTTGTGCCGGCCGAACTATGCTGACCTAACTGTGCTGGCCTAACTCCAGGTTAGGATAGCACTTTGAATGAAGAAGCTGGGAAGGGGAGCAATTCAAAAGTTGAACCACTTATTAGTATTATTAATGTTCCAAATAAATTAATTCATTTGGGGCAAATTGGACCCACATGCACTTTCTGTTTGTGTAAGAAGAAACTTAAGACTGTCGATTGTGAAACATCAGCAGTTGGAACAACACATCTGATACTAACACTGACATGCTTTGAAACATTCCCATTTCAAATTTTTTTAAACATGAAGTACCATGCTAATTTTTGGCCTTATTAAAACATAACAGAATTACAACCATGTAGAAATCTCTTCCATAACACAATAATTAATGAGAAAATAATTAAGACCACCTGATGCCTTCAATATGGTCTTTATTATTTTTGGATTTTCTCATTCATTCCTCTGTAGTCTATCTCCTGAATTTTATATAAGTAATTCTTTAGAAACACAAGCTAAAACTATACCAAAAGGTAATATTTTGTAAAGAATGTTGAGGCAATTTAATAACATTCTGGAATTATCTTCAAAGAGAATACTAGAGAATTAGACAAAATTATATAATAGGTAGAATCAGTGAGTCAAAGTTGGAAGTTAAAAAAAATACATACTAGAAACAAAGTAAAAGGAGCAAAAACCATGATTTGTTTAGCTAACCATGATTTCCTGTTATACAGTGAATCCTTTAGCTGCGACTTTGCTATCTGCAACCTCATTTATCTGTGAGGGGCAGAATTGCTACTTTCCTTGTTATCAATCAATCAATCAATCAATCAATCAATCGCTAGTATTTATATACCGCTTTGCAACACAAAGTTCACAAAGCGGTTTACAGACAAATAATAACATTAAAATTAAATGGTTCCCTGTCCCAAAAGGGCTCACAATCTAAAAGAATTTTGGCCTTATTAAAACATAACAGAATTACAACCATGTAGAAATCTCTTCCATAACACAATAATTAATGAGAAAATAATTAAGACCACCTGATGCCTTCAATATCACCACCAGCAAAAATCACCACCAGCAACAGCCACGAGAAAGACACTGTGCTGGGGTGAAGAGGACAATTGCTCTCCCCCTGCTAAATATAAGAGGACACTGCTTGAAAAAGAGCCTCTTGCCCAGTTAGCAGGGGTTATCTGCGCCTCTGTCCTCATTATCCACTTCCAAAGGCTCCAGGGCCCGTAAGTGGGTTGTTATCTTTTTTTCAGACACATGGGGACCCCTGCAGAGGGGTCTGCGGGGCTCCCTGACCCCCACAGATGCTAGGGCAGGCAGCAGTAAGTCCCCCCCAGCCCCATTATCTTGCCAGCAGTGACACGATCCTGGGGATTAGTCACCGCATTCGCCCTGCCCAGCCCCTTAAAAGTAAAGGGGCAGAGGCTTTCAGGCTGGGGTGTCATGACGCCCCAGTTTGAAAACCTCTGCCATAGGTTTGTTATCTGAGAATTCACTATCTACAAGGATTTCCAAGAACCTAACCCTAGCACATAATGAGGACTGAGTGATCTGAAACCAAACCTCTCCAAAAACTGGTTGGTTTGGGGCCAACAACTAGGATCTGGAACCACAGTTTGACGTGAGTTTTCAAACCACAGTATGTGCTACCTGTGTTTTCCCATTATGTGCAATTTCACAGCATTGACAAGCCACAGTTAGGATTACGTCTCAAGAGGCTGCTCTACCGTAAGATGGGAGCGAACTTATGAAGATGAGCCCTGAACAGATGGGAAACAAAAGCAGAAAAGTAGCAGTTAATATGATTAGCCTCTTGCATGACTGGAAGCTCAAACCACAACATGGGCTCTTATCTTGGTTGGCACAACCCAGCCATTATCTCTAAAGCTGCAGTTTGGTCTCCTCATTAGCAAACAGATGACTCAATCAAGATTGGGTGTTTGGATATGGATATGTGTTGTCCCTGCACATAAGGGGAAAAAAATGTTTCAGCCACACTTTTCTTGAGCTATTCACAATATTTAAGAGATACTTAGATGTGTAACCCACCTTTTGCACAATAGCCCAAAGAAGTATGTACCACTGATATCAGTATCCACTGATCTGGGATCCATGGTTTCAGTTATTCAGGCATACCATGGATACTGGGGCGCCTATTAAAACGATAGGGGGACATTAAACAAATCTCTTGTTTTACCTTGTTGCACCAAAACCACTGATGTTCCCCTGTCTTTAAAAAGGCGTCCCCAGTATTCAGAGGGGGGATGCTGGGGGATGCCTTTATACTGTACACCTCCTTGGAAATGAGAGTTTCATGCTATTCTGCCTACTTGGCAAGCCTGCTATGATTTTGTTCCAACTATGCTCTACCATCTGGCTCCCAAGGAAAGATCAATCCCTTGCCCAGGAAAGGCACTTTCCTTGGTGTCCTCCTAACTCCCAGAAGTGGCTAATGGAACAGAGAGGAGTAAAGTGAGTTGTATCACTGTGAAAAGATGTGTCCACTGTCTTTCATGTGCCTCTCTCTCCATGCCTTCCATCTTTTCCTCTGAGAATCTTGGAAAAAGTAATGAGGAATGTATGCACTGAGAGGGGGAGGACTCTTTCTCCACCAAGTGAGCTCCTGTTTCCATGCCCTGGTTTAGGTAGCCCAGAGGGGAAGCCCTGTACAGAGCTGCTGTGACAATGGATGAGAGGGCATGTGAAGCAAAAAAGAAAGCACTACGCATATCCCAAGTATTGCGCTGTTATGCATAACAGAATTGCATAAAAGTCTTCCTATTTTTTAGCAAAGGCCGCACCAAGTGAGGGGTAGCAGGAAGCCAAGGGCTGATTATTACATGCAAATTGGTATTTAGAGGGCTGTAAAAGGATGTTTCCCTCCTTTACTGTGAAATGCACAGTCACGGAATCTGTCAAGCCAGATGGCCTCTTTTGGCTGGCATGCTTTAAAACTGGCCAAATTCTACAACATATGGTGTACAGGGGAGAGCTGGAGCCAGAAGCCCAACACCCAAACTGCCTGCATTTGACATCCAAATAGGATAGATTAGAAAAGGAATTGTCTTCTTGCCAGCAGTTTGAGCTTTCAATCCTTCTGAGAATAGCAATCATATCATATATTCCACTGTTTTCAGGGTAAAGAGTTTGCTTTTTCCTGGGCTTCTTGATGTTCTTGTAAGAGTAACCAGTTTACAAAACCACTAAGGAAATGGTAGGTTGTTTTGTTTTCTTCCAGCAGATTGCTCTTTGTGAATGGGTTGTGTGCAGGTCCCACTGCAAGGCTGAACTTTGGATACTGGAGGTGGGTGGGTGGGACTGAGAGGGGCCTCTGACAATGACCTGAGTGGACACGGAAGTGCCGTTTAATAGAGGAACATAATTGCGCCTCAAGAAATAGCATCAAGGGAGTGTGTGCCAATGGGAGCTTCTGTTCTGGGGGAAAATGCAACTGCAAGGACTTGATTCAGGGCACAATCCTAACCTGGAGATAGACTGGCACAGTTAGGCCAGCAAATTTTGGCCGGCACAAGGGCCACCGTAAAGCACATTTGGACCACTCTCGGAATTAGGGACAATGGTGCATGTCGGTGTGCTGGCCTCTCTGACTCCGAGAGTGGTCCAAACATACTTTACAGTGGCCCTTGAGCCGGCCAAACTTTGCTGGGCTAACTGTGCCGGCCTCACTGCAGGTTAGGATTGCACCCTTAAAATCCTCTCAAACCCCACTGCTGTCCCAGTCCAGATCAGGGTCCTGTGCAACTGTTTTTCAAAACTGAACATGCGAGCCCAGTCTTGCAATACGTTTCTCATCTAGTTTGGTCCTGAAGACTAATCTTGAACTAACCATTCAAATCGTTATTCTGAGTGAGCGAGCAAGCACAGCCATCCAAGAAATATGGAAAGCCTTGTTTCCGCTGAGATTAAAATAAACCAGGTTGCTTGATGTACTAGGAAATATCCCATTAGATAAGGGAGGAAACATTACGGTATTCATAACAGGCAGTGAACAGTTGCCCTCGATTTAATACAGGCACCAGCTCATTGCTGCATCAAGCAATTTGCCCCACTAGCAGGCAGTGCTTCCTGCTAGCTACAGGTATTTCAGATGAGCCCCCCTCTTCTCACTTGTACTGCTCCCAGGAGCAGCTGATGGATGGATTCAATGCCCTCACTGATTTCCCCCCCCTCTTTCCTGAGTTCTATGAGTGGCAGATGGTCTTTGTTAACACAGTGCTCATCATCTGTCTCCAAGCTAAGCAAAATTATTGAGGTTTCCCAAAAGCTGTAATCAGGATCTGCCACATGTACTGTATGTACGCCTTTCCTTTTCGTTTTTGTGCCTCTGCGAGTGTTTTGAAATAATGAGTATTTTGTGGCGCCCAACACAGTCTTCCAATAAGGCACCAAAACATCTACTGCAGGGGTCAGGGAACTTTTTTACCTTTTACCCCAAAATATATTTAGATACGCCAACATTCCCCCCCCCGCCAGAACAAAAGAAAAAATAATTACATATTGGAACCCATTGCTTTTTATTTGATTAATTAATGAGCTTAATTAATGCTATGTAAATATTAAGTTGTAAAGGGCTTGGGAGAGTTAGGAAAGTTCTTTAAATATTTTTTAATCTTACTCTTATTGTAAATATCTAACCTGCTTAATTAGATTTGATTTTGTCATACGGGGTATTAAAATATTCTTGCTTGATAACATCACTTCCTTTGGGTCCCGGTGATAAAAAGTTTGAGATTAAAGAAAAACACTTTGTACTGGATTAAAGAAAAACACTTTTAAGGTCAGAAAGTAAGATAAAGGGGCAGCCTCCAAAGACTTATTTCAGAATTTAAAAGATTTGTTTGCAACTCTGGATCAAACCAAAAAATGATAGCAGTAGCCATTTTTTAATGTAGATATCTGTTTCATGCACTTGTCAAACAGGGAATACCTCATTTTTACATCACAAGGAGTGTGCATGTAGGTAAGGAGATTCAGCTCGCCTCATACAAACATCTCGTAATGTAAAAAATTAGATCCTCTCCACTTTAAATATTAACAGGATGAATGGGAGCAAAACAAATACATCTGTTGCCCGATTAGTTTGACCCCCCTCCCCTCCCCACTTCACAGAAACATATAGATTCATATGCCCGGCTGTGTCTCGGCAGCGCGACCGTCCATTACCCCCAGGAATTTCATTTTTACCCCATTTGGGGTAATTTACCCCTGTTCCCTGACCACTGATCTACTGTATACAAAATCTGGAGCAATACAATCCGAAAGCATCATTGCGGATTATGCTGTTTGAGTTATCAGAACGCCATAGTGGAATTGAACTGTCAGACATCAGTCAGGTGGAAATGGAACCATTAAAGAAAAAAAGTCTGTCCCCTTTGTATTCCCCACTTAGCATAAAGAGCAGGAAGATTGCTTTATTTCCCCTTTGGCACAGACATTGTAGCCATGAGATGCCAGGAGTCTACACATGACAGCCTCGGCCACCTGATATGCCCAACTGGCCAGCCAGGATGTGACTCTGGACAATCTGTGTGCAAACCTGAGGTCCATGGCAAATGCTGCTGAAACTGGAGAATAGAGCAGCAGGAGGGTTTGCTGTCATTGAAATACATGGTTCCAATCTGTGGTTCTCTTACAGAGAAGGGCCTTGTTGAATTAGGGATGAAGGGACAAGACGCACCCATGTAGAAAATAATTGCAAGGAGTGTAAAAACCAACAAAACCACCAGTCAGAGAGAGAAGGCAGAAAGGGGGAGAGGATAAGATCTCTTGGAAGCATTCCATGGTCTTACAGCCGGAAAAAGCCTACACTGTGATAAGCTAGTGCTTGGAACCCTATGCCATCGTAGTATCGCAGGGACTGAACACCGCCTTCTTTACATGAAAAGCTCTACGTGTGAAGAGATTCACAGCTACATACGGTTACCCATGCAGCTCTTCATATGGCCCTCCATACATTCCATCATTTGAATGAGCTGATTGGGATGCACGTCTGTGTCCCAACAGGATGTCCTTTCAAGCCATGCAGGCCTGTGTAAAAAGAGATGCAAACGGAGTCATAAGACACCCATGTAGAGAGTCTGGTGGCAGCCTCTACTGAAGGTTTTCATTCTTTGAACTTTGGCTTTCCGTGCTACAGCCAGGGTTTCATGCCACAGCTACCCTGGACCCACCAAGACACCAACAAACTTTATATGCTCAGAGATCAGTTAAGGACCCCTTGTTCTAGAGAGACCAGTGATGGATTCTCCAAGTACTTTCCTATATGCATCAAAAATAGGAAGAAAGATACATTAAGGGACAATTGAGGGGAAGCCCATGAAGTCCCTGAGCTGCATATGGGAAGAAGGAAGATGGTTTCGAGTTCATTGCCAAAGATTACAGTAGAACCACCCCAATCTGCTGAGTCCAATTGCATTGCTCAGGCAGCGGCAGCTGAGGAAGCCTCCAGTTCTGTGACTAGAAACATCCAGGGGAGGGAGCGGAGGCCGGGAAAGGACCAGCCAAACATGCTGGAGTTACGACTTGGTGTGATTTCAGCTTTATTTCAGCAGTAGTGATTTATTAAGAAAGAAGAGCAATGTGGAGAGAGAGAGAGAGAGAAATGACATAATGACATGTGGATTTGAACAATAGACAATTATAACAAAATTAATATGAAGGGATTAGTGAAAGGATAGATAAATGGATTTTTAAAAAGAAAGGAAAGGAGATGGGCATTAAGTACTATGAAAATGGGATTAGGTGCTTAGGAGATTTGATGAAATGATATACTGCTCCATGCTTGCATTAATGTAGAGGTAATTTGTATGTGTCGGAATTTTTAAGGTTTTAATATTAGCGTTGGGAAGTGTTGTGTGTTATGTGTATTATTTGTTTGAAATAAATAGATATTCACAAGAGGGGGCAACGTGGTGCTTCATGAGCACGTGAACTGGGTTCAAGGGAGAGAAGGCGAAAGAGGGTGTGGCTTGCTGGTGGCTCCATTGCTGGCCAGCTAGGCTTGGCATTTCGATGGAAAGGAGGAGGGATGGGGGAGAACCAGAGGAAAGGGCATCAAGAGGCAGAGGAGAAGGTGCAAGGAAGAAGAGATGGGACAGGTGAAGAAGCAGACGCTCCCTTTCTGGCTTGCTGGGAGCACTGTCTTTTGATCATGAAAAGTGGGGTGATGTGTAACATAGGATGGTGGCGCACTTCAAGTGAAGGTTGCAAGATGGCATTCCAAATGTGGCTCTCTGGACAGATCTTTTTAGCAGTGCTTCCCAAACCCGCCAGCCAGGGGAGGACTTCTCCATGTCCCTTTCAGGGGCGGGGGGGGGGGCAGCAACGCAATCCCCAGGATTGCGCTGCTGTCGGGGAATGGGAGGGGTTTTAGCACTTCCCATCCTCCAGCGCTGGGTCCTGGAGGTCTGGGGAGCCCTGCGGAGGGCTCCCCAAGCCTCCAAGCATGTTTTCAAAAGGGCACTTTCTGTTTTCATTGCAAAACTGGAAGTGTCCTTTTTCTTTTTTTAAACATGTTTAGAGGCTTGGGGAGGGCTCCCCAGATTCCCAGGACCCAGGCTGGTAAAAACTCTCCCACTTCCGGCAGCAGCAGCGCGATCCTGGGGATTGTGTTGCTGCTGCAGCCCCACCCACCCTGGAAATACTTAAGTGGTTCCCTCCTCCCATGGAGGACTTTGGGAACTGGTTTCATAGGGTGTTTTTTTCTCCCTCATGTAGTCCTTCAGCTTGTTCTGGTTCCTTTTGTCATTGAAAGCTAAATGTTTTGTTCCTGAAGGTTGGACTTTCTGAGACTGCAATCCTAAAGTGGAGTTAGGCTGGCATAAGCTAAGCCAGCAAAGTTTGTCCAGCACAAGAGCCACCATAAAGCATGTTTAGAACTACTCTCGAAGTCAGGGAGGATGGTGCACGTCTGTGTGCTGGCCTGTCTGACTCCGAGAGTGGTCCAAACATATTTTACGGTGTCCCTTGTGCTGGCCAAACTTTGCTGGCTTAGCTGATGCCAGCCTAACTCCACTTTAGGATTGTGCCCTTAGTTGCTTCCTTACTTAACAAAAAGGGTTTAGATGTTGTCTTTGTCCATGGCAAGAGCAGGGCAAATTCAACCAGGGGTTGGGTAGGAGAGATCTTTGGTTTGAATCCATTACTCTGCTGTGGCATCAAACGGCCTTGTTTTCACCTTGCGCACAATTTCTCTACATCAGGCACTCTGCGTATGAGTTACAGCCACTTTGGGGAAATTTGCAGACTGGTTCCTATTCAGGCTTTTACCGATAATGAAAGGAGTGGGGCTGGGTGTCTTGGAAGCCACGGTGGGGGAAAATTGAATCTGGATCACAGGCTTCATGGTGGCCTGGCCTTGACCAGAGTTTAAGACATGCAACTAAAGCATTCCCTCTGCCATGGGTATTGGGTGCCAATTTGTAATAGTGGAACATCTAGAAAGAAGATCATTTGTGGGATCTGGGAAATATAAGCGAAATGCTAGGGGTGGCGTGGGAGTTTATCTGTCCTGGGTACTGAACAGTGCAAATAATTTAGCATACTCATACTGTATTTGCCATGTTTCCTTTTCGAAAGGAAAATCAATCTGGCTTAGTAACTCTTGGATTTCTGATTGCTGAGACTTCCCACGCCCATTTTCAAATCTGCTGGGTTACAGCTACTTGTAGAGTTGCAGCTCATGTCTCTGTGGTGGATTTCCTGCCATGCTGAGAGGCTTGGAGTGCTTTTGACACTTGGGGAAAAGTCAGAATTTCTGAGCGCAAAGCAAAGTGAGCTAAAGGATCAAGGGCTAGATGAAGCTGAAGGACTCCAGACAAATCATTAGGAACACTTTCACTCTCGCTGTCAGTATTAAATGCCTCTTGCGGTTTTAACAAAGCACTTCACTTTCCATTCCTGCTTGATCGAACCTTCCCAAATGCTGATACCAATAGGAAATTGCCAGAAATAAAAGGCAGCAGGCATCTGGAAATGATTTGTGCAAAATTCAACAAAGCAGAGACATGTTAGCAGGACATAGTCGTTGTTCAAAAGATATTTCACAAGACTTGACATTCGTTATAATATAACGAATTATATTACAAAGTTCTAACAGCAATCAAATGTTAAAACATGCCTTTTAAAATCCCCACTAACGTGTCATGAAACTTGAGGCCTTAACGAAAAACTTTCCTAAGAAATTCAGCTAGTTTGAGACATTGTGCAGAATTGACTAGTGGTAGCTGCTTTTGCCTTACAAGGGCTGGGAACAACCTTGGGCTAGGAATAGGGTTGGGATCAGGTTGACCCTAAAGCAACATCCTGCACAGGGCTATCCATGGTATTGCTTTGTCTTCCTGATGCTACACTGAGAGCTATCACTGCCACTGGTACTGAAGGTTTAGGGATCAGCTTGACCACATAGGTCCTCCAATAGACATAATTCCTCAGCTAGTGCCCAACCTAAGTTTGGCCAGCAGAAGGGACACTGTAAAGTATGTTTGGACCATTCTCTGAATCAGAGGCACCAGCACATGGATGCACACCATCCTCCCTGACTCTGAGAGTGGTCCAAATGCTCTTCGTGGTGGCCCTTGTGCCAGCCAAACTTTGCTGGCCTAACTGTGCCGGACTAACTCCACATTAGGATTACGCCCTCAGACTGGGATGCTGGTGTCTACAGGGTATTAGCAAGGCAGTATTTTGCCTAAACAGGAGCAACCAATTCCTGGTGCATTAATGCTGCATAGGTAGACTCTGGGAATCCATTTTAAACATGCTCTAGCAACAAGGAACCCTTTACTGATGAGTTTAAAACAATTTTTCATAATGTTTCCTGTTCGAATCAGGCCCTTTTTTCTTGCCTTGGATATGAGCTGATAAACACAGTGAGTGTGGCCGCCTCCTGAAATCCATTTGCGGGTTTTGACTCAGATGCTCAGTCTAGAAATAGGAGCATAATATTCCAGGCTCTCAGGATAGTTTCCTGCACAGGATCAGGTAGGAGGTGGCTGTGTTGGGTCTTGAAAGAGCAGAACCTTTTTCCTTCTTAATTTTGTCATGCAGCTATCATCCTGTTTTCTGACCTCTGTAATTAACA
The DNA here is from genome assembly GCA_029204185.1 of Lerista edwardsae. Lineage (NCBI taxonomy): Eukaryota > Metazoa > Chordata > Lepidosauria > Squamata > Scincidae > Lerista > Lerista edwardsae. The sequence continues at coordinate 40,982 of JAJKFI010036656.1, forward strand.
TTCCATTGCACCAAAGCATTTTTTCTTCTTGCATTCTATTCCAGAAAGAGATCATTTCTCCCATTGCCATTGGCAACTTGGCTTTTAAAGTGGCAGAATTGTGTATTTCACTCTATGACAGCTATTTTCAACCTTTTTCATCTCATGGCACTCTGACAAGGCATTTAAATGGTCAAGCCAAACCATCAGGGTTTTGTTTTGTTTTTTGGACAATTGACAAGGGACACTGTACTGCTGGCCAAGGGCTCACACCTTGCAATGGCCCTACTAATACATTACTCTCCCCAAAACTCCCGTGGCACACCTGTGGATCATTTGTGGCACACCAATGTGCTGTGGCACCCTGGTTGAAAATAGCTATGAGACTTCAATCTGCGTGGAGCCTCTGCATTGTCTCTGTCTGTTGATCTTTCAGCATTCTGGCCAACCTAGATTTAGATTTGCGCCACAAATCATCATGTGTGAAAAGAGCTTAGAGAAGCTGGATCTCAAGGTTACTGTGACATGCACATCCCAAATTGGCGTAGCGTTAGCTCAGCCACATCTGCTCTGACTGATTTATTACAGGGGGTAGCTTTGCTAACTGTATGCCAAACTTGTTTTACAATCCAGATTGAGAAAGCAATGCTAACCAACGTTCCAGCACTGACATAGCTGTGCCCATGGGGCATGTGCTGCATTCTGCAGTGGAGTAGTAGTTTGTTGAATCACCTCGGAGTTGCATTGCCCTTACCCCAGCGCTGGAAACTGGGTTTGGATTGGGCCCTGAGTGAGGGCAGCCTGGTGGTCTCATGGCAAAAATCTAGATTGGCTGCATCCAAGCCCTACCCTTCACCATTGTTTAGCATCTGGTTTGTGAATGCATACAATTCAAAATGGAACCCCCAAAGCTCAGGGCATTGAACTGTTCCATGACGGATTATGGCTATTTGAATATACCCTCAGTATGCCAGGGCAGCAAAGATACACAAGAGCCAGATAGGATAGGAGGAGACCAAGTACTTCCATGGGAAGTAGATCTCAATGAGCATAATATAAACTATTGCCTGGATGTTGTTTTCAATTAATCATATTCTGTCTCATTCTTCTTCTGCCATTGTTTATTTCTGCAAAGGACTTTTAAGGGATACAGGTTTGGCCAACCAGCTTGCAGCACACATTGAACTTATTCCCAAGTTATTAGTCACATGTTCATTGCTCTTTGTTGCAAAAGACCTGCTCAGGGCATGATCCCCCGCCAGCGCACTGAGAAAAACTCATGATAAACGAGCATCTGCTTGCTTGAAACCCTTGGCTTGAGCTGCTTTGCTTTCTTTAACATTTAATTCTCATTTGGCAGTCCCTCTTTCATTCCAGAGGCATTCAAGTATCTTTCCCTTCACTCTGATTAAATGTTTTTCTTGATAAAATACTTGGTAATAAACTTTGTTTGACATTTACACATTAATAGAGAAAAGGCTCAACTAATTATGAGCGAGACCTGGATTTTATAGGAGCCAGAGGAAATTGCAAGGATGGGAACGCAACTCACTTGAGTCAGAGCCGCAAAAACATGTTTATCAGGGCGCAATCCTAAGCAGCGCTGGACTGGCGAGGCTGATGGGCCAGCGCCATAGCTAGCGCTGCTTAGGAGAGGCTGGAGCCCCCTGCCATGGCAAGGGAGTGAACGCAGGGGAGCTTACTGTAGAGGAGGCTCCAGCCTTCCCTATGTGCTCCTCAAATCTGCGCCACTAAAGAGTGGGCGCAGATTTGAGGAGACCATGCGGCCAGAATCGGGGCAGCGTGGCCTTACTGATGGACTTAGGATGTGGCCGTACGGCCACCTCCCAAGCCTGCCCAGGTCCAGCCCAAGTCCCGCCCCGCCTCCCTCCATCCCACCAATCCTCATGCCGCTTCTGCACGGAACCTCCCTCGTGCCAACCAGCTTTGGTAGGTGCAAGAAAGGCTCAGCGCAGGCGCAGCAGGGCCGGTGCTGCCTGCAGTACCGATCGGTACTCCCACGTCAGTGCTAGGGCTGTCGTGCCAAGGCTATGGCATAGCATCGGTGCGATGGGCAGTGCAGGATTGCACTGCCCCTGACTCGTGCATACTTGGAGGGAGCGAAGGAGCAGAAGGAATAGAAGGAACAGACAATTGATTCCATCTCAGAAGGAGCAGACAGTCAATTGGATAAAGGATGGGTAGCCTGATTTTTTCAGGGAGGGGAGAAGGGGAGATCAAGGGATGGGCGAAGGGTTCTTTCTGCCATAGGAACAAGTGGCTGGAGAGGCCTAGGGAAGGGGAAAAGGAGGAGGCAGGCAACCCAGGAGGCAATTCCTAGTGATTAGACCACCTTCCAACCTTGTGGCTTGTGGCTCAGGCGGTCAACATGTAACTCTCCTATCCTCTGTTGTTCCCTGGGAGAAAGACGAATAACTGGCTGCAGTGGGACTAATTCTGATCAGAGCTGCTATTGAGTCGTAAGCCCCGGCTTGCTTCTTCTGTCCCGCTGTCCCACCCCTTCCTGCCTTACTGAGCTTGGACATCCAAGTCCTTGTTGGTCCTTGCCTTGGCATGCCTGGCCCTCCTTCTGGAGGTAGAATTGGGAGTCATGATGTGAACGGGAGGGTTTTTTGCTGGTGTTCATATGGAGCTGTCATTTTTCTGCATTGCTACACATGCTTGGAAAAAACACAGCACTGCTTTGGTTTATATACATGATAGTTAAAGGAAGTGAAGGACTTCAGCACCCCACTGACTACAGATGGGATGGGAACATCTGTTAGGTGTAAAACAACAACTCTGACAACAATTCCCCCCCACCAACATTTCCCTTCCCTTCCCTTCGCAGCTCGCTTCACAAAAGACTCAGACTCAAGGGGAAAATGACTCTGGAATTTTCAAAGTGGTGAGTCGCCAT
>JAJKFI010036658.1:0-13325 GCA_029204185.1 Lerista edwardsae
TAATAATAATAATAATAATAATAATAATAATAATAATAATAATAATAATAATACTTGGATTTATATACCGCCTTTCTTAGGTCACCAGATTTCTCTAATGACTATAACTCAAGGCGGTTTACATAGGCAGACTTTATTCAGAAACCCGAAGGTTTTTACAATTTTTACAGAAATGTTCTATCTTTCAAGAACTACACACATACAGATGGATCATTCTGGATTTAGTCCTTCTTTCTGGCCACCCGTTTGTCTTCTTGCTGGCTGATAAACGGCTTCCCTGCTCCCACCAGAGAAGCGGCTGACTTTGGCACAACTCCCCCTCACACAAGGCAGCCGAAGACAGCTCAGCTGTTAATCAGTCACAATTAACGAGGTCTGCCGCTCACAGAGACTTCAGGCTGTCCCGAACTGGCGACCTTCAGATCTTCAGCTCTTATCTTCAGGCAAACGGAGGCATTAACCCTCTTGACTAAATCTCGACTAACCGTACCCAATGATGTGCCAGCCTCTACTCCTGTCATTCTTCAGTGCCTCTAGGTCAGAACTCTTCTCCCTCCGCAAGTCCTCCTCTTCCCTTTCTCTCTTTTCCCAATCCAGAGTGTGAAAGGAGAAGTCAAAGCAGTAGGGGAACATAGCTGGACAGCAATGAGTGCCTCCCACCAAACTGCTGTCTGAATGGGCCAGCCCTGGTCAGCATCTGTGCAAATAAAACCCCAAATTGTACTCCAAAATACATGAAGGATCGGGGCCAGCTCTAGGAGTGGCGGGGCCCAATGCAGAGCATTCCAGTAGGGGCCCCCCACTCACCAAAGTGTGGCACCTGAAAATAGTTGGTGGTGACAGGATGACGTCACTGCCAACTGCTTCCAGGAGGCCCATTTTGGGCACTTCAGAAGCTGGGGCAGCTGAGAGGGCCCAAGGTAAAGCTGCTCTGCTGGGCTCACTGACCTACATACAATCCTAAGAGATCCTGACTGCAGCAGCAAGCAATATGCTCACTGCACTGGTGCGCCCCCCCCCCCCAAAGCGCGGGGCCCGATGTGATGACATTGGTCACATTGGCTTAAAGACGGCCCTGTTAGGGATACCCAGATGCTTGTTCAAACTGGAGTGCTCTCCAAATACTTGAAGGGCTCTCAAACAGAAGAAAGAACAACTTAGTTTTCAACTACCTTGGAGAGTAGAACTGATCAAATGGTTTCAAACAGCAAGAGGGGAGATTCTGGTTGGACATCAGGAAGAAATGCTTGATGGTAAGGGTGGTTGAACAGTGGGTGGTGGGTCGTGAGTCGTGACCTGATGTCAGGTGGGTTGCAGAAAGCTGAGAGCTGCCATCTTGGAAGCTGCAAACCGTACTCTTGCTATATTCCTTTTGCGAGTGTTAACAGTTTGAACTGAAGGTTTTTTAAAACATTGTTTTTAGTTCAGTGCTTTTACATTACTATTTGGTCCTAATTTTGCTTTCTGTCAGGGATGTTTCATCGTTGTACAATTGCTGCAGTCCAAGTTTGCATTCCAGAAGTGACATATGAATACATCACAATTACAACACTTCTTGCTTGATGATGTCACTTCTGGCCATGACATCACTTCCAGGCAAATGACATCACTTCCGGTGGGTCCTGACCCAAGTGCTGTTCTAAAAAGTGGGTCCCAGTGCTAAAGGTTAGAGAATACATTGCACTAGACCACAATGATTCATACTGGATGTGATCCTACTGAAAAAAATGAGGGATTTTGAAGGATGAGAAAGTAATTTTAAAAAGCTTACTTTTCAAAGCAAGTAGAATACACAGGGATTTCCTGTCTGGGATCAGGATCCTGGCCACCAGGCTTTCCCACGGTGGCGGCAGCAGTGACGTGGGGCAGTGGTGGCAGGCTTAGCAGTGGAGCACCAGACACTGCCAGCGACAGAGGCAGGCGTTCCCCCACTTTCTTCTTGTTAGGCTGGTCCCACTGTGATTTGAGAGGAGCCTTGGCAGGCAACTGACACCAGGAGCAAGAGGAGTGGAGCTGCTGTCAGCAGGCTCTGGAAAAGCAGAGGTGGTGAGTCCTTGCAGGATCTGGGACCTGGAGGGCTATCAGGCAGCCCTGCTGGGAGCAAGGGGGCAGGGAGGTGCCATATAACCCCAGGTGAGCAGGTGATGAGGGCAGTTTGGAGGAGGCTGGCGATCAGGTAGGATGCTGGACTGTTGGCAGGGAGGAGGTCCAGTGGGTGAAGGAACCTCCTCCTCCTGTCTATCTCGAAGGCTACCAGAACCCTCAACAGGCTGGGAGGCTGAAGGGAGCCAGGCCACAACCTTCTCCAGCTACAGCCATTCCTTTCCCAGAAGCACCAACATCTCTATTTACTTTGCTACAATGTACTCAATATACAAACAATTGCTAGTGCCAGCTTATTGGCAGCCTTGGGGCAAATCCATGAACTGATCACACATGACACTTACTGCCTTCCCCCTGATAACTACCACTGCCACTGCACTGAGAATTTAAATAGCAGGCTAGCAAGGTGGGCTCCTTGGTGATGGCTCCCCCTACCCCTAGCCTAACCCTGGTGCCTCCTCTGCTACAGACAAACTCTGGCGTTAGTGATTTCTTTGCACACTTCATTTTTATACATACATTACCATTATTCATTACCATTATTCACTTTTTGTCAGTGTTGAAATTTAATTTATTTATGTATTGTATAAAAAGCTGATAATTATCTGATGTACTTTCCATCAGTGGGAATTTCCAGAAGTATAACATTTCAGGGTTTCCAGACATCTTATATAAAGATGATGCCATTTTCTACACAAAGCTTTCATTACAATCCACCTACTTGCACAAGGGAGATCAAAACAAATGAGTTTTATAATTCAAGGTTCACACTCCATGGGAAAATCTCTGCTCATTATTGTTTTTTTTCCCTCTGAACAGAGAAAATGACTAATGTGAAATCATCGAAAGCTCTGAGCCTGCAAGCTGTAAATATTATACACAGAAACTACTCTAAGAGGCTTGTAAAGGAGCTAAGGTCTAATTGTAGTAATGACCCTGAAAACCTACGCAGGATTCTAGTTCAATTGATGGGGGAGATGGAATACTGAGAGAGCTTTTTCTGCAGGATCAACATTTACTGGCAAGGCTGAGCATGTTGTTGTTGTTGTTGTTGTTGTTGTTGTTGTTAGGCAATAGGCCTAGTTCCCACATGCAGCAGACAAGATGGAAACTGGTACCTGGACTGTGCCCATAGGCAGTGTCAGAGGTCAGGCCCTGACCCAGGGACGTAGCTAATGAAAGTGTAGCCCAGTGCAAAGGCAAAACGTTGCCCAGGAAGTGATGTCACAACAGGAAGCGATGTCACAATTGTATTTTCGTTTTCTCTGTTTTTTGGCCATAGCTTTTGATAAAGACATTACACTCTGGTTTGTTTCATTGCATTCTGTACTGCATTGCCTTTCCAATGATACATAACATGATGGTATTATTCATGCATACCAAGGTTTTCACAATTTTGGCCACTAGTGTCAAGCTCAGCTTTTTTGCCCCCCTAAAGCTTGTTGCCCAATGCAATTGCACCCTCTGCACTTCTTTAGCTATGCTCTGCCCTGACCAAGGGCTCATTACCTCCTGAGGGCCCACCTGGCTTCCCTGATGATCTGTACCCGTAAGCTGCTACTGTGCAATAAATCTTATTGCAAAAATATAGGCTTGTGTTTTTACTCTAGACTTTCATAAGATGATATGCAACTCACATACACACAAATCTACAGTCTACCAACAACTCTAAATTTTCATAGATCCTTTCTGGGTCAGGTGCAAGGGAGTGGCAACAGGATGCAGGCATCTTGTCTTTGTGTGCTCGGTGAGGCATCTGGTGAGCCACTGTGAGATGAAGGAAGCTGGGCCTTTGGCCTGATCCAGAAGGCTCTTCGTCTGGGCCTTCTGGCCTGATCCAGAAGGCTCTTCTTATGTTCTTAAGGGTGCATTAAATGTTGGTCCTTATTTAAATTTAAGCCACATCCCCAGTGGTGTTATTCTGCCGGAACGCTGGGCGGGACATCCGGGTGATCGACAGTCCATCCGTCGCGTTCCGCAGTGTTCCGCCATTTCCGTAACCAATTACGCCCATTGCGTACGTTACGCAAATGGCGTAACGCTGCGGAACGCAACGGGCGGGCTGTCGATCACCCAGATGTCCCGCCCAGCGTTCTGGCAGAATAACACCACTGCACATCCCCCAAAATTTTATTTTGCAGGATTCTTTTGAGTCATATAGTGCCCTTATTATTGGCATTAAAGCACTTAGGGGGAATCATCCATTGCCAGTTTTCAGTCAAGAAGATGTGTTGCTCCTGCTTAGTGTCAGTCTGTTCAGAACCATTCCCTGCAATCACCGCTTCAAGAACTGCACACAGAATTGTCTTCTGGCAATAAAACCCTGCTAGTGCTATGGGCCTTTAGGGGAGAAACTAAGCACTGTCGCTTTAATAGCTCACTGATCATTTAATAATGTCACTACTGCAGAGACCAGTGGCATTGCCATCTCCTCTTCAGCTTGTTTTGCTTTTTAAGCACAGGGTCATTCTGCTTTCAAGACTACGGGCTGACATTCCATCCCCTGTTTTGCAAAGCAATGGCAATTATTGGAAATAATTAGACTCCTTTCAAACCCACAATCTCATTTTCATAAGATCTGTTGTGTCATTTCCATGCAACAGCAAAGTGAGGCTTCTGCAGTGATAAGGATTTGACAAGGGCAAACCCAGTTAGCAGCTCTGCTCAATATTTGATAAGTCCTATGGGGGTCTCTATCAAATGGATTGGATCTTAACTTTTTATGTCTCTTCGAGAGGGCAGCACCTCCATCAACGTGAAATGCAGTTGGCTGGGTTATTAGTTTATGGAACTCATCCAAGTCTATCCCCTAAAAGGATTAAGAACGATGACCTTCTAGGCTGGAGGTACCATTTGACAGACCTACGGGCTTCTCTGTTTTATGCAAGCAGTTAAATTATGAAAAGAGAGGAGAGAGAAAAGGGAGGGAGAGGCATGCAGGGAAAGAGCAAATGCTAGACAGAGCTCTGCCAAGTATGGCATCTGCTTTGGAAAGTCATTTCCATTACAAAAAGCAAGGTGTTTATCAAGAAGAGAAATTTTGCTTTCACATAACTATGGCCAACAAATGTATTTTTGTCGACTACAAGAGAAAAAGGTCCTCTCTCTCTCTCTCTCTCTGTGTGTGTGTGTGTGTGTGTGTGTGTGTGTGTGTGTGCGCGTGTGCGCCTGTGCGTGTTCGTGTGAGTGGTGTGTGTTTATGAACTGTTCAAAAACATGGAAGCATCCTCTGAATTAAAACCCTGTTACTTACCCCACTCTCAGCACAGATTTGCTAAATAAGCTTTATATACCCCTCTCCACCCTTTGCCAATCCAGCTCATACCCTTCACCCTGATAACAAACAACTACATCTGCCCTAGCTCAGCTCTATGGACAGCACCCTTCACACCTCTGCCTCCACTTCATGTCCCTGCTCTCCTCCTCCACTTTTCAGAATTGGATGCATATGGAGGAGGAGGTGTGGCCACTAGCCTTCCTGCTGGCTAATGACAAGCAACATGGCTGTCCACTGGTGTCTCTACCTCTGAGTAAGAGCTGCCTGTGTATTCAGGGACAGTATTGCTTTGCATTGCTCTCCCCAGCAAGTGCAGTGAAAATTGTGGTCATATCACCGCAAGGATCGTGGTCAAATCACAGAAAGAAATTTAACAAAATCCTAACCTGGAGTTAGGCCAGCACAGTTAGGCCAGCAAAGTTTGGCCAGCATATTTGGCCACCGTAAAATATGTTTGAACCACCAGATGTGTGCCATCCTCCTTGACTCTGAGAGTGGTCCAAACGCGGGGCTCTTGTGCTGACAAAACTTTGCTGGCCTAACTGTGCTGGCCTAACTTTGATTGTGACAAACACAATCATATCCTGGCCTCATAAGGTCTTTCCTGAGGGACAACACTTGGATACTCCACCTAATGCAAGAGAGCCACACAGTGAGTAATGAAACATGACACCCAGAACCAAAATGAAATGTCAAGCTAATTGGGAAAAAAAATTGGGAAATTTACAGCGCAATCCTTACCTGAGCTGGAGCAGGCCGGCTGGCTCACCTGCACGGCATCCTAACCACATTAGGAGGCAGCAGCAGCTCAGCTCAGCTCAGAGCAAGGGGATATGTTCCACTTGCCCCCAGGTAGCCCCAGCCAGCCCTTTGGGGCTGCTTGGATCTGCAACTGCAAAATAGCAGGCGCAAGTCCACGCAACCAGGAGCGGCCTGAATTGGGGCCGCCCAGCTCGGGGGTGGGAGTTAGGATACAGCCCAATGGCTGTGTGCCGTCTCCGCCCCCCCCGTCCGTGGCTCCGCCCATGGTGCACTGCGCCGGCAGAACTAAGCTGGTGCACGGCAAGCGCGGCTGATTGTTGCAGCGGCACACATGCGCCGGCACTGCCGCTTGCGTTGGCCTAGCAACCGAGTTCATGGTGCAGATGATCCTTACAGCACATTTGTGACAGAGCAAAAGCGCTGCGCCAGCGCAACACCAGGCTGGGTTGTGCCCTTAATGTCTGGGGGCTGGCCTGGATTAAGCAGAAACGTTTCCAAACTTTTCAAAGGGTGTTGGTTCAAGCTGTTGTAGGATCACAGAGATGGAAGGGATCGCAGGGTCATCCAGGACTCCTGAATACATCACCCGTCCTCTTCTCAAAATGTCCAGGGAGGGCGGTTGTGCAACTTCCTGGGACAATTTGTTCCATGGCCCAGCATTTCTTACATCTAAAGCTTTGTCGTCAGCATTATCCTAAGAACAGCTGAAGTGGAATGGAAATCCATTGGCTTGCAAAGAACCAGCAGGCTCTATAATGACAGAGTTTCCCCTGGGAAAGAGGATGACAGTCTCTGATGCTGTACCTTGAGGGGGGAAAAAACGACTTGCAGTCCCTAAGTAATAGTCACGCTCCAGTGTGTTTAGTATTTTGGCTGAGCTCAGTGCAAACCGCAGTGATTTAAAGCCTCGAGATCAAGTGGGATACAGCAGATTCGGCATTATTTATTTCTTTATGGCAGAAAGCCTCACCAGAGATTATTTACTGCAGATGGGGCTGTTTAGGATGGGGCTGTTTAGGATGGGGAGGGCACAGACTGATTGAAATTTCTTCAATTAAAACAAGCAATCTTTTAAAAAGATTTAATGTTTTATCAGAGAGGAAGAAATAATTCAGGCGGTTGAGACTCTGGCAATGCCTTGGCTGTAAACATGGGGGGAGTAAAAGGGGATGGGGGTAAGCAAACTTTATTTTGCAAGGGAAGGTCAGAATTAAAATGGGAGAAAACCTGCATTGATTACTATTGTCGCCTTCACAACATTCATGTTATCTCCCCCTTTCAGTTATCTCTGGTCTGCTAATATACATTTAGAATGAGGAATTGTTCTGCAGCTGAGGCGGTCAGAAAGCAGTTCCAGGCTACTGCCCATAACAGCCACTGCATGTGAATGAGATCCACTGGTCTGTTTTGCTTTGGACAAAATCAGTATAAGGGAAGAAGATTCTGACCTATATGAAGGACAGGATCAACACGAAATCATTCCAGGCAATGCAATCTTACAGGCAGGATTCCTTATATGAGGTGGTATTACAGCTTTTGGAAGGCTGGTTGCACTGAGGCAGCTCAGCATTAGTGCCAATTTGGGTTTAACAACATCCAGATGTTGCAGCTCAACTACTAAATTAAACGCAGTGCTTCTCTAAGCAACGGAAATCGGAGAATTCAGCTGAACATTCTAGGCAACATAACGTATTCAAATAATAATTCCATGAAATGAAGGTGAAAGTAGAAATTCAATTCATCCTCTAAAGGAAGTTACCATAATTTTATCAGGGTTGCAGTGAATTACACCATTCTTCTAGACCTCAAAACCTTTTAAATCGGGAAAGGAGAGAAAGTGGCCGCAGTATGGGAGGAGGAAAGCAAATAGCAGTATTGACGAGACTCATGCAGAGGAGAGGCAGAGGGGCAGAGGAGAGATGGTAAAATGGCAGTGACAGGACAATCCAACACCCGCCTTTAGCTGATGCAAGCAACTCGCGTCGGCCAAGCACTGTCGCACATGTGCCATAAAGCACATGGAGCGCCAGCGCAAGGCACACTGTGTCAACGCAGGTAGCTGTGTCGACACAGTAGCACTGGACCAAGCTGCCAGTAAGCCCCCCCTGTGCTGGCCAGGTTTGGCCAGTGCAGGGGCTTTTCTGGGCAGGGGGAAAGGCAGGTGGGCAGGGGGCGGAACGGGGCAGGGGAGTACATTCCTGTGGGCAGGGAGGGCCACAGACACAGCAATCACAGAAACACTGACATCACTGATAGCCTAAGGCTGTGATTCCCAAATTGCCACGGTGTGCTGCAGCACTGCAGTGAACTCACACGGGTGCTGCAGGATAGCGTTAATTTTAAAAGGGAACCATAGCAGTGGAACTGTAGGGGTGCTGTGGAAAAAATATCTGGTGACTATAGAGGCATCGTGGATAGGGGAAGTTTGGGAACTGCTGTCCAAGGGAGTGAGACAAGATGCCTATAGTGAGCCTGCCTTCACTCATCCGACTGATCTCAGAGCCCAATCCTATCCAACTTTCCTACACTAATGTAGCAGTGCCAATGGGGTGTGCACCACATTCTGTAGTGGGGGTGCAGTCAGGGAGACCTCCTCAAGGTAGGGGAACATTTGTTCGCTTACCTTGAGGCATTGCAGCTACACTCATGCTAGATAGGATTGGGCCCTCAGTTTGATTTAACGGGGCTGTGTCAATGTGCAGTGCAATGACAACAGTGATCTAAGTCCTGGTCTACTGATGCAGCAGAATTGTAGAGTCCTGCAGAGAAGGCATGGAATGTACCACTTCAGGTGGCTGGTGGAGATACTGGTTTTGAATATTCGCCCACCTTAAACAAAAACATAAGAACATAAGAACATAAGAAGAGCCCTGCTGGATCAGGCCAAAAGCCCATCTAGTCCAGCTTCCTGTATCTCACAGCGGCCCACCAGGTGTCCCAGGGAGGCATAAGACAACAAGATGCTTGCATCCTGTTGCCACTCCCTTGCACCCGGTACTCTGAAGTAGCCTACTATTAATGTAAGGAGGTTGCACAATCCATCATGGCCAGCATTGTCATGCAGCCGGAACGCTGGGCAGGAGGAACGGGTGAGCGGCAGCCCGCCCGTTGCGTTCCGGTCCATTTCGCCGTCTTCCCCGCCCCCGCGTTCCTCGCCCATTCCTCCCGCCCAGCGTTCCGGCTGCATGACAACACTGATCATGGCCTATAGCCCACAATGGACTTTTCTTCCAGAAATCTGTCCAATCCCCTCTTAAAGGCATCTAGGCCATATCCCATCTGGTCAACATCACATCTCCCTAAAAGAAAGCACATCAGTGCCGCTAAGCCAGTCTGCTCACTGCTATGCTCGCCTTATACCTGAGGGGCAGCTTTTCTGTAGAAAGGCACAGTCCTGGCCTCCACACTCCCTCTTCTTCCTTTCTTTTTCAAATTCATAGAACTCGAAGAGGAGGAGAAGCAGCAGTTCCACCACTGGGCAAAGGGGGAGTACTCAGCCACAGGCAAGTCTCAAGCTGGGTCTCAAGCTGGCTCTAGTATTAGGAGGGGTTGGAAGAGAAGAACGGACTCAGAAGGGAAGCAGCATCACCAGGAACTGCAATCCCTCAACTTTAACTCCTAGACTTTAGCTCCCATTCCCCATTTAGATCCTTGGCCTCGGCCCAATGAGCTGTCTGAAGAACTGAGCATTGACAGAATGTAATGGGTACAATGACAACAGCCATTTTCCCAGAAAGATTGAACACAAGGCTGTTGAGGCATACGATACCTATTTATAATGCTCTTATATTAAGTTTAAAATATATCCTCCATGCCTGATAGTATCTTCTACCCATCGGCTATACTGGCTTTCAGAAAATAAGTGAGTAGGCATGGGAAGGTGGGCTTACATCCCCTGGTCTACTGAAGCTCATAAAAACATGCATGGTCGATGGGCTATGTTCAGCTTAGGGCACAATTCTAACCTGAAGTTAGGCCAGCACAAGAGCTATACACAAGGGGTATCCGTGTGCCATCTCCACTGATTCAAATGTGCTTTATGGCACGTTTGTGACACTCCTGGACAGGCACAAGAGACTTGTGCCAGTCTAACTCCAGGTTAGGATTGCGTCCTTAGTGGGTCACAAGCTATGTAGGCTGATTCTAAAACAAGGGATCAGTTTTCATTCCAAGTCAATGAACTAAACAACCAATATGAGATGCACCCCTTCCCAATATCTTTATACCTGTCCCAGCTTCTCACACTTTCTAGCCTTTTAGAAAGTCCTGTTTCTGTTTGGCTTTTTTCCTAGTAGATATGAATTCTAGTAGATATAATTTCTCACTTAATTCTCCTTGGGGCTTCTGTCTCTTTTTCTCTTTCTTAGATTGTGATCATCATATTGGGGACATGCTGGCCACATATAGATGTGGCTAGACATAGGAAATAGATTTTTAAAAAATCATAATGCCTTCGAACAAGAGTGAGGCCTTGGTCTAGACTAGGGGTTGGCAACTTTCTCCCACATAGTGTCCAGACATCCGGTCCATCAATAGTAACAATACATGCACGTTCGCTATGCAGGTGTGAACCTCCTGATTAGGCTAAGTAGAGCTAAGAAAAAAGAGATGGGCATGGCACAAAGAGATACATGCCCAGAATGAGAATGATGCTCAAAGGAAGCTTCTGCCCTTGGTCTGCTTACACTGTAAGCCTTACAGAGATAAATGACAAACTTGAATTCTTTTTTAGGATCACTATGAGCTGGGTGGATGTATGTCTTTGGGACTGGTGATTTTGGGACCAGGCGATGTTGGCTAGTGGGCAGATCTGGCCTGTAGGTTGCCTACCCCTTGTTTAGACAGAGCCTCCGAAGTAGGACAAGGGTCTGGGGTGAGAGGGACTAGCAAGGGACTTGAACCCAGCTACAACAGTGGGGCAGTTTTCTTATCCCTAGCATGGAAAATAGCCAGGAGTCTGAGAATCCATTGCAAACAGACAAGGTTTTGCAGTGGTAGATGTCCAACACTTTTCCCTATGACTGTCTTTGTGCATTGGAGTAAACTTACAATCCCAGCAGAAGATGTACTGACAACAAGATAGCATCTGAATTGCACTGACCAGAATTTAGTGCCAGCCCTTAATTAAAGAAGAACTAGAAGATGCGTGCATGTCAGTTGAACACACTCAGGAGAATGCAGGAACTGGGCAAAATTGAACAGGAGAAAAGCAAAAAATAGAAAGTAAATGGAAATTGTTCAAAGGTAATTGAATGTATGTCTGAGCATTTATGTGTGCTAGCTAGCAATAAATATACTTTGCGGCAAAGCAAGCCAATATGGGCAAATAAAGAAAGTGCAGAAAGCAATCAAGGGGAAGGGAGAAGCATAAGCGAGCTGAACTAAAGTGCTGTTTTGTGCCGGAACGAGAGAGGAATAAAAGCCAGAGCAAGGGAGTCCGCTTGCACTGCTGCAGCTAATGCAGAGTTGTGGGCATGTCAAATGGGGCAGAGCCAGACTTGATTGTCCCATTTGCCACTTTAAGCCCACATGTGAATGAGAATGGAGCCTGGGGAAGTCAGGCAATGGCCTCTAAGGCAACAGGTTAGGCTGCTGCACTTAATGTTGAATACTTGCTAGGGTACTTGCAGAGAGAGTTCTTAACAATGAGAGAAGAGACATGTTGGATCAGATCGAAAGTCCATTTAGGCCAACCAACTGCCTCTGGGAAGCTCCCAAGATGAAGGAGCTTCCCCTCTTGCAAGAGGCATCCAAAGGCAAACTGCCTTTGAACCAGGAGGTAGGTAGCATGTAGCCATCTGGATTAGTAATTCCCTTTTAAAGCCAGGTAAAGTGGTAGTGAGTGTGATAGATTAATAGCATGCATTCATAGAATCATTTAATGGCAGCGGTTCCCAAACTGTGAGCCGTGGCTCCCAGGGGAGCTGTAGAAAGCCATGGAATCTTCATGAAAAACCTGCCTTTCTATACAATGTATAGGATTGTAGCCCTAATGGGGAGCAGCAGCCAATGGCCCAGTAGCTCAAGGGAGCAGCTGCCAGTTGAAAACGTTTGGGAACCACTGAGAGTGCAATCCTATCCTGCGCCGGGTCTGCGCTGTATTCAGTGCAGCACTGGAGCATGCAGGAGCCTCCCTTACACCAGGGGAGGCTCCTGCATCCCCAATGGCTTCCTTGGATCTGCGGGCACAGGTCAGAGGAATCTGCGCGGCCCGAACTGGGGTGCACCGCCTGGGCGTGAGGCCTTGGATGCGACCTAACAGGTGCATCTCAGCCCTGCCTTTCCCCCGGGCCGCTGGGCAGCTACACCAAGTGGCCTTTTTGTTGTTTTAACTCATCTTTTCTGTTTTGTTGATGATGTGGATTTTTCTAGATCTAATTCATCTTCTCTGGTTGTTTGTTTACAGAGGATAAATTTTATATCTAACCCTATTTTAACCCTATCGCTTGGCATAGCTGTAAGGAACTTCACTAGCACATTTTTTTGCTGAGCTGACGTTGTCATAATATGTGCCAATAAAGCAGTGGTGTCATCTAAATGATTTAAGAACAGGTACTCACTTTTGATTGGCACGTGTCGGGACCCGCCCACTGGAAGTGACGTCATAACCCAGAAGTGATGTCGTGGCAGGAAGTGACATGAAAAAAGCCCTTTTTGAGGCCTCAGATGATTTTAAACTGACCCAACAGTTGCAACAGTATTCCACAGCACCCCCAGAACATGTTAAGGAGGCCTGGCATCATGTTAAAACCCCAGAGCAACTCATTTTTCAGTGGCAAGGAAAGGAAAGGCTCCGCTCGCTGCCTGCCTGCCTGCCTGGCTCTGAGAACATGCAGGCAACTCAAACATGCAGGAAATTCAAACGTTGCAGAGGGTGGAGTCGATGAGTGAGCGAGTGAACGGGCGGGGCCAGCTGTAATCCTAGAAACCGGTACTCGCTTACCCCCGCGTACCCCCTGCATGACATCACTGCAATAAAGGTTATTCTATTATCTGTGTCCGAATGCCTGTTTTGGAGGCAGAAATCCTACTGGAGAGTTGCGGTGATGGTGATTATCAGCACTGGTCACATTTCACCACAACGTGATTAACCGCCGGTCACACAGTTTCCTGGCTTACCACTTCCAGACAGCTCAATAATTTTAACAAGGAACGAAGAGAGTCTCTTCACTTCCTTTCTCTT
>JAJKFI010036659.1:0-13334 GCA_029204185.1 Lerista edwardsae
TAATAATAATAATAATAATAATAATAATAATAATAATAATAATAATAATAATACTTGGATTTATATACCGCCTTTCTTAGGTCACCAGATTTCTCTAATGACTATAACTCAAGGCGGTTTACATAGGCAGACTTTATTCAGAAACCCGAAGGTTTTTACAATTTTTACAGAAATGTTCTATCTTTCAAGAACTACACACATACAGATGGATCATTCTGGATTTAGTCCTTCTTTCTGGCCACCCGTTTGTCTTCTTGCTGGCTGATAAACGGCTTCCCTGCTCCCACCAGAGAAGCGGCTGACTTTGGCACAACTCCCCCTCACACAAGGCAGCCGAAGACAGCTCAGCTGTTAATCAGTCACAATTAACGAGGTCTGCCGCTCACAGAGACTTCAGGCTGTCCCGAACTGGCGACCTTCAGATCTTCAGCTCTTATCTTCAGGCAAACGGAGGCATTAACCCTCTTGACTAAATCTCGACTAACCGTACCCAATGATGTGCCAGCCTCTACTCCTGTCATTCTTCAGTGCCTCTAGGTCAGAACTCTTCTCCCTCCGCAAGTCCTCCTCTTCCCTTTCTCTCTTTTCCCAATCCAGAGTGTGAAAGGAGAAGTCAAAGCAGTAGGGGAACATAGCTGGACAGCAATGAGTGCCTCCCACCAAACTGCTGTCTGAATGGGCCAGCCCTGGTCAGCATCTGTGCAAATAAAACCCCAAATTGTACTCCAAAATACATGAAGGATCGGGGCCAGCTCTAGGAGTGGCGGGGCCCAATGCAGAGCATTCCAGTAGGGGCCCCCCACTCACCAAAGTGTGGCACCTGAAAATAGTTGGTGGTGACAGGATGACGTCACTGCCAACTGCTTCCAGGAGGCCCATTTTGGGCACTTCAGAAGCTGGGGCAGCTGAGAGGGCCCAAGGTAAAGCTGCTCTGCTGGGCTCACTGACCTACATACAATCCTAAGAGATCCTGACTGCAGCAGCAAGCAATATGCTCACTGCACTGGTGCGCCCCCCCCCCCCAAAGCGCGGGGCCCGATGTGATGACATTGGTCACATTGGCTTAAAGACGGCCCTGTTAGGGATACCCAGATGCTTGTTCAAACTGGAGTGCTCTCCAAATACTTGAAGGGCTCTCAAACAGAAGAAAGAACAACTTAGTTTTCAACTACCTTGGAGAGTAGAACTGATCAAATGGTTTCAAACAGCAAGAGGGGAGATTCTGGTTGGACATCAGGAAGAAATGCTTGATGGTAAGGGTGGTTGAACAGTGGGTGGTGGGTCGTGAGTCGTGACCTGATGTCAGGTGGGTTGCAGAAAGCTGAGAGCTGCCATCTTGGAAGCTGCAAACCGTACTCTTGCTATATTCCTTTTGCGAGTGTTAACAGTTTGAACTGAAGGTTTTTTAAAACATTGTTTTTAGTTCAGTGCTTTTACATTACTATTTGGTCCTAATTTTGCTTTCTGTCAGGGATGTTTCATCGTTGTACAATTGCTGCAGTCCAAGTTTGCATTCCAGAAGTGACATATGAATACATCACAATTACAACACTTCTTGCTTGATGATGTCACTTCTGGCCATGACATCACTTCCAGGCAAATGACATCACTTCCGGTGGGTCCTGACCCAAGTGCTGTTCTAAAAAGTGGGTCCCAGTGCTAAAGGTTAGAGAATACATTGCACTAGACCACAATGATTCATACTGGATGTGATCCTACTGAAAAAAATGAGGGATTTTGAAGGATGAGAAAGTAATTTTAAAAAGCTTACTTTTCAAAGCAAGTAGAATACACAGGGATTTCCTGTCTGGGATCAGGATCCTGGCCACCAGGCTTTCCCACGGTGGCGGCAGCAGTGACGTGGGGCAGTGGTGGCAGGCTTAGCAGTGGAGCACCAGACACTGCCAGCGACAGAGGCAGGCGTTCCCCCACTTTCTTCTTGTTAGGCTGGTCCCACTGTGATTTGAGAGGAGCCTTGGCAGGCAACTGACACCAGGAGCAAGAGGAGTGGAGCTGCTGTCAGCAGGCTCTGGAAAAGCAGAGGTGGTGAGTCCTTGCAGGATCTGGGACCTGGAGGGCTATCAGGCAGCCCTGCTGGGAGCAAGGGGGCAGGGAGGTGCCATATAACCCCAGGTGAGCAGGTGATGAGGGCAGTTTGGAGGAGGCTGGCGATCAGGTAGGATGCTGGACTGTTGGCAGGGAGGAGGTCCAGTGGGTGAAGGAACCTCCTCCTCCTGTCTATCTCGAAGGCTACCAGAACCCTCAACAGGCTGGGAGGCTGAAGGGAGCCAGGCCACAACCTTCTCCAGCTACAGCCATTCCTTTCCCAGAAGCACCAACATCTCTATTTACTTTGCTACAATGTACTCAATATACAAACAATTGCTAGTGCCAGCTTATTGGCAGCCTTGGGGCAAATCCATGAACTGATCACACATGACACTTACTGCCTTCCCCCTGATAACTACCACTGCCACTGCACTGAGAATTTAAATAGCAGGCTAGCAAGGTGGGCTCCTTGGTGATGGCTCCCCCTACCCCTAGCCTAACCCTGGTGCCTCCTCTGCTACAGACAAACTCTGGCGTTAGTGATTTCTTTGCACACTTCATTTTTATACATACATTACCATTATTCATTACCATTATTCACTTTTTGTCAGTGTTGAAATTTAATTTATTTATGTATTGTATAAAAAGCTGATAATTATCTGATGTACTTTCCATCAGTGGGAATTTCCAGAAGTATAACATTTCAGGGTTTCCAGACATCTTATATAAAGATGATGCCATTTTCTACACAAAGCTTTCATTACAATCCACCTACTTGCACAAGGGAGATCAAAACAAATGAGTTTTATAATTCAAGGTTCACACTCCATGGGAAAATCTCTGCTCATTATTGTTTTTTTTCCCTCTGAACAGAGAAAATGACTAATGTGAAATCATCGAAAGCTCTGAGCCTGCAAGCTGTAAATATTATACACAGAAACTACTCTAAGAGGCTTGTAAAGGAGCTAAGGTCTAATTGTAGTAATGACCCTGAAAACCTACGCAGGATTCTAGTTCAATTGATGGGGGAGATGGAATACTGAGAGAGCTTTTTCTGCAGGATCAACATTTACTGGCAAGGCTGAGCATGTTGTTGTTGTTGTTGTTGTTGTTGTTGTTGTTAGGCAATAGGCCTAGTTCCCACATGCAGCAGACAAGATGGAAACTGGTACCTGGACTGTGCCCATAGGCAGTGTCAGAGGTCAGGCCCTGACCCAGGGACGTAGCTAATGAAAGTGTAGCCCAGTGCAAAGGCAAAACGTTGCCCAGGAAGTGATGTCACAACAGGAAGCGATGTCACAATTGTATTTTCGTTTTCTCTGTTTTTTGGCCATAGCTTTTGATAAAGACATTACACTCTGGTTTGTTTCATTGCATTCTGTACTGCATTGCCTTTCCAATGATACATAACATGATGGTATTATTCATGCATACCAAGGTTTTCACAATTTTGGCCACTAGTGTCAAGCTCAGCTTTTTTGCCCCCCTAAAGCTTGTTGCCCAATGCAATTGCACCCTCTGCACTTCTTTAGCTATGCTCTGCCCTGACCAAGGGCTCATTACCTCCTGAGGGCCCACCTGGCTTCCCTGATGATCTGTACCCGTAAGCTGCTACTGTGCAATAAATCTTATTGCAA
Organism: Lerista edwardsae; assembly: GCA_029204185.1. Taxonomy (NCBI): domain Eukaryota; kingdom Metazoa; phylum Chordata; class Lepidosauria; order Squamata; family Scincidae; genus Lerista; species Lerista edwardsae. Next base: position 3,687 of record JAJKFI010036659.1, read on the forward strand.
AAATATAGGCTTGTGTTTTTACTCTAGACTTTCATAAGATGATATGCAACTCACATACACACAAATCTACAGTCTACCAACAACTCTAAATTTTCATAGATCCTTTCTGGGTCAGGTGCAAGGGAGTGGCAACAGGATGCAGGCATCTTGTCTTTGTGTGCTCGGTGAGGCATCTGGTGAGCCACTGTGAGATGAAGGAAGCTGGGCCTTTGGCCTGATCCAGAAGGCTCTTCGTCTGGGCCTTCTGGCCTGATCCAGAAGGCTCTTCTTATGTTCTTAAGGGTGCATTAAATGTTGGTCCTTATTTAAATTTAAGCCACATCCCCAGTGGTGTTATTCTGCCGGAACGCTGGGCGGGACATCCGGGTGATCGACAGTCCATCCGTCGCGTTCCGCAGTGTTCCGCCATTTCCGTAACCAATTACGCCCATTGCGTACGTTACGCAAATGGCGTAACGCTGCGGAACGCAACGGGCGGGCTGTCGATCACCCAGATGTCCCGCCCAGCGTTCTGGCAGAATAACACCACTGCACATCCCCCAAAATTTTATTTTGCAGGATTCTTTTGAGTCATATAGTGCCCTTATTATTGGCATTAAAGCACTTAGGGGGAATCATCCATTGCCAGTTTTCAGTCAAGAAGATGTGTTGCTCCTGCTTAGTGTCAGTCTGTTCAGAACCATTCCCTGCAATCACCGCTTCAAGAACTGCACACAGAATTGTCTTCTGGCAATAAAACCCTGCTAGTGCTATGGGCCTTTAGGGGAGAAACTAAGCACTGTCGCTTTAATAGCTCACTGATCATTTAATAATGTCACTACTGCAGAGACCAGTGGCATTGCCATCTCCTCTTCAGCTTGTTTTGCTTTTTAAGCACAGGGTCATTCTGCTTTCAAGACTACGGGCTGACATTCCATCCCCTGTTTTGCAAAGCAATGGCAATTATTGGAAATAATTAGACTCCTTTCAAACCCACAATCTCATTTTCATAAGATCTGTTGTGTCATTTCCATGCAACAGCAAAGTGAGGCTTCTGCAGTGATAAGGATTTGACAAGGGCAAACCCAGTTAGCAGCTCTGCTCAATATTTGATAAGTCCTATGGGGGTCTCTATCAAATGGATTGGATCTTAACTTTTTATGTCTCTTCGAGAGGGCAGCACCTCCATCAACGTGAAATGCAGTTGGCTGGGTTATTAGTTTATGGAACTCATCCAAGTCTATCCCCTAAGAGGATTAAGAACGATGACCTTCTAGGCTGGAGGTACCATTTGACAGACCTACGGGCTTCTCTGTTTTATGCAAGCAGTTAAATTATGAAAAGAGAGGAGAGAGAAAAGGGAGGGAGAGGCATGCAGGGAAAGAGCAAATGCTAGACAGAGCTCTGCCAAGTATGGCATCTGCTTTGGAAAGTCATTTCCATTACAAAAAGCAAGGTGTTTATCAAGAAGAGAAATTTTGCTTTCACATAACTATGGCCAACAAATGTATTTTTGTCGACTACAAGAGAAAAAGGTCCTCTCTCTCTCTCTCTCTCTCTCTCTCTGTGTGTGTGTGTGTGTGTGTGTGTGTGTGTGTGTGTGCGCGTGTGCGCCTGTGCGTGTTCGTGTGAGTGGTGTGTGTTTATGAACTGTTCAAAAACATGGAAGCATCCTCTGAATTAAAACCCTGTTACTTACCCCACTCTCAGCACAGATTTGCTAAATAAGCTTTATATACCCCTCTCCACCCTTTGCCAATCCAGCTCATACCCTTCACCCTGATAACAAACAACTACATCTGCCCTAGCTCAGCTCTATGGACAGCACCCTTCACACCTCTGCCTCCACTTCATGTCCCTGCTCTCCTCCTCCACTTTTCAGAATTGGATGCATATGGAGGAGGAGGTGTGGCCACTAGCCTTCCTGCTGGCTAATGACAAGCAACATGGCTGTCCACTGGTGTCTCTACCTCTGAGTAAGAGCTGCCTGTGTATTCAGGGACAGTATTGCTTTGCATTGCTCTCCCCAGCAAGTGCAGTGAAAATTGTGGTCATATCACCGCAAGGATCGTGGTCAAATCACAGAAAGAAATTTAACAAAATCCTAACCTGGAGTTAGGCCAGCACAGTTAGGCCAGCAAAGTTTGGCCAGCATATTTGGCCACCGTAAAATATGTTTGAACCACCAGATGTGTGCCATCCTCCTTGACTCTGAGAGTGGTCCAAACGCGGGGCTCTTGTGCTGACAAAACTTTGCTGGCCTAACTGTGCTGGCCTAACTTTGATTGTGACAAACACAATCATATCCTGGCCTCATAAGGTCTTTCCTGAGGGACAACACTTGGATACTCCACCTAATGCAAGAGAGCCACACAGTGAGTAATGAAACATGACACCCAGAACCAAAATGAAATGTCAAGCTAATTGGGAAAAAAAATTGGGAAATTTACAGCGCAATCCTTACCTGAGCTGGAGCAGGCCGGCTGGCTCACCTGCACGGCATCCTAACCACATTAGGAGGCAGCAGCAGCTCAGCTCAGCTCAGAGCAAGGGGATATGTTCCACTTGCCCCCAGGTAGCCCCAGCCAGCCCTTTGGGGCTGCTTGGATCTGCAACTGCAAAATAGCAGGCGCAAGTCCACGCAACCAGGAGCGGCCTGAATTGGGGCCGCCCAGCTCGGGGGTGGGAGTTAGGATACAGCCCAATGGCTGTGTGCCGTCTCCGCCCCCCCCGTCCGTGGCTCCGCCCATGGTGCACTGCGCCGGCAGAACTAAGCTGGTGCACGGCAAGCGCGGCTGATTGTTGCAGCGGCACACATGCGCCGGCACTGCCGCTTGCGTTGGCCTAGCAACCGAGTTCATGGTGCAGATGATCCTTACAGCACATTTGTGACAGAGCAAAAGCGCTGCGCCAGCGCAACACCAGGCTGGGTTGTGCCCTTAATGTCTGGGGGCTGGCCTGGATTAAGCAGAAACGTTTCCAAACTTTTCAAAGGGTGTTGGTTCAAGCTGTTGTAGGATCACAGAGATGGAAGGGATCGCAGGGTCATCCAGGACTCCTGAATACATCACCCGTCCTCTTCTCAAAATGTCCAGGGAGGGCGGTTGTGCAACTTCCTGGGACAATTTGTTCCATGGCCCAGCATTTCTTACATCTAAAGCTTTGTCGTCAGCATTATCCTAAGAACAGCTGAAGTGGAATGGAAATCCATTGGCTTGCAAAGAACCAGCAGGCTCTATAATGACAGAGTTTCCCCTGGGAAAGAGGATGACAGTCTCTGATGCTGTACCTTGAGGGGGGAAAAAACGACTTGCAGTCCCTAAGTAATAGTCACGCTCCAGTGTGTTTAGTATTTTGGCTGAGCTCAGTGCAAACCGCAGTGATTTAAAGCCTCGAGATCAAGTGGGATACAGCAGATTCGGCATTATTTATTTCTTTATGGCAGAAAGCCTCACCAGAGATTATTTACTGCAGATGGGGCTGTTTAGGATGGGGCTGTTTAGGATGGGGAGGGCACAGACTGATTGAAATTTCTTCAATTAAAACAAGCAATCTTTTAAAAAGATTTAATGTTTTATCAGAGAGGAAGAAATAATTCAGGCGGTTGAGACTCTGGCAATGCCTTGGCTGTAAACATGGGGGGAGTAAAAGGGGATGGGGGTAAGCAAACTTTATTTTGCAAGGGAAGGTCAGAATTAAAATGGGAGAAAACCTGCATTGATTACTATTGTCGCCTTCACAACATTCATGTTATCTCCCCCTTTCAGTTATCTCTGGTCTGCTAATATACATTTAGAATGAGGAATTGTTCTGCAGCTGAGGCGGTCAGAAAGCAGTTCCAGGCTACTGCCCATAACAGCCACTGCATGTGAATGAGATCCACTGGTCTGTTTTGCTTTGGACAAAATCAGTATAAGGGAAGAAGATTCTGACCTATATGAAGGACAGGATCAACACGAAATCATTCCAGGCAATGCAATCTTACAGGCAGGATTCCTTATATGAGGTGGTATTACAGCTTTTGGAAGGCTGGTTGCACTGAGGCAGCTCAGCATTAGTGCCAATTTGGGTTTAACAACATCCAGATGTTGCAGCTCAACTACTAAATTAAACGCAGTGCTTCTCTAAGCAACGGAAATCGGAGAATTCAGCTGAACATTCTAGGCAACATAACGTATTCAAATAATAATTCCATGAAATGAAGGTGAAAGTAGAAATTCAATTCATCCTCTAAAGGAAGTTACCATAATTTTATCAGGGTTGCAGTGAATTACACCATTCTTCTAGACCTCAAAACCTTTTAAATCGGGAAAGGAGAGAAAGTGGCCGCAGTATGGGAGGAGGAAAGCAAATAGCAGTATTGACGAGACTCATGCAGAGGAGAGGCACAGGGGCAGAGGAGAGATGGTAAAATGGCAGTGACAGGACAATCCAACACCCGCCTTTAGCTGATGCAAGCAACTCGCGTCGGCCAAGCACTGTCGCACATGTGCCATAAAGCACATGGAGCGCCAGCGCAAGGCACACTGTGTCAACGCAGGTAGCTGTGTCGACACAGTAGCACTGGACCAAGCTGCCAGTAAGCCCCCCCCTGTGCTGGCCAGGTTTGGCCAGTGCAGGGGCTTTTCTGGGCAGGGGGAAAGGCAGGTGGGCAGGGGGCGGAACGGGGCAGGGGAGTACATTCCTGTGGGCAGGGAGGGCCACAGACACAGCAATCACAGAAACACTGACATCACTGATAGCCTAAGGCTGTGATTCCCAAATTGCCACGGTGTGCTGCAGCACTGCAGTGAACTCACACGGGTGCTGCAGGATAGCGTTAATTTTAAAAGGGAACCATAGCAGTGGAACTGTAGGGGTGCTGTGGAAAAAATATCTGGTGACTATAGAGGCATCGTGGATAGGGGAAGTTTGGGAACTGCTGTCCAAGGGAGTGAGACAAGATGCCTATAGTGAGCCTGCCTTCACTCATCCGACTGATCTCAGAGCCCAATCCTATCCAACTTTCCTACACTAATGTAGCAGTGCCAATGGGGTGTGCACCACATTCTGTAGTGGGGGTGCAGTCAGGGAGACCTCCTCAAGGTAGGGGAACATTTGTTCGCTTACCTTGAGGCATTGCAGCTACACTCATGCTAGATAGGATTGGGCCCTCAGTTTGATTTAACGGGGCTGTGTCAATGTGCAGTGCAATGACAACAGTGATCTAAGTCCTGGTCTACTGATGCAGCAGAATTGTAGAGTCCTGCAGAGAAGGCATGGAATGTACCACTTCAGGTGGCTGGTGGAGATACTGGTTTTGAATATTCGCCCACCTTAAACAAAAACATAAGAACATAAGAACATAAGAAGAGCCCTGCTGGATCAGGCCAAAAGCCCATCTAGTCCAGCTTCCTGTATCTCACAGCGGCCCACCAGGTGTCCCAGGGAGGCATAAGACAACAAGATGCTTGCATCCTGTTGCCACTCCCTTGCACCCGGTACTCTGAAGTAGCCTACTATTAATGTAAGGAGGTTGCACAATCCATCATGGCCAGCATTGTCATGCAGCCGGAACGCTGGGCAGGAGGAACGGGTGAGCGGCAGCCCGCCCGTTGCGTTCCGGTCCATTTCGCCGTCTTCCCCGCCCCCGCGTTCCTCGCCCATTCCTCCCGCCCAGCGTTCCGGCTGCATGACAACACTGATCATGGCCTATAGCCCACAATGGACTTTTCTTCCAGAAATCTGTCCAATCCCCTCTTAAAGGCATCTAGGCCATATCCCATCTGGTCAACATCACATCTCCCTAAAAGAAAGCACATCAGTGCCGCTAAGCCAGTCTGCTCACTGCTATGCTCGCCTTATACCTGAGGGGCAGCTTTTCTGTAGAAAGGCACAGTCCTGGCCTCCACACTCCCTCTTCTTCCTTTCTTTTTCAAATTCATAGAACTCGAAGAGGAGGAGAAGCAGCAGTTCCACCACTGGGCAAAGGGGGAGTACTCAGCCACAGGCAAGTCTCAAGCTGGGTCTCAAGCTGGCTCTAGTATTAGGAGGGGTTGGAAGAGAAGAACGGACTCAGAAGGGAAGCAGCATCACCAGGAACTGCAATCCCTCAACTTTAACTCCTAGACTTTAGCTCCCATTCCCCATTTAGATCCTTGGCCTCGGCCCAATGAGCTGTCTGAAGAACTGAGCATTGACAGAATGTAATGGGTACAATGACAACAGCCATTTTCCCAGAAAGATTGAACACAAGGCTGTTGAGGCATACGATACCTATTTATAATGCTCTTATATTAAGTTTAAAATATATCCTCCATGCCTGATAGTATCTTCTACCCATCGGCTATACTGGCTTTCAGAAAATAAGTGAGTAGGCATGGGAAGGTGGGCTTACATCCCCTGGTCTACTGAAGCTCATAAAAACATGCATGGTCGATGGGCTATGTTCAGCTTAGGGCACAATTCTAACCTGAAGTTAGGCCAGCACAAGAGCTATACACAAGGGGTATCCGTGTGCCATCTCCACTGATTCAAATGTGCTTTATGGCACGTTTGTGACACTCCTGGACAGGCACAAGAGACTTGTGCCAGTCTAACTCCAGGTTAGGATTGCGTCCTTAGTGGGTCACAAGCTATGTAGGCTGATTCTAAAACAAGGGATCAGTTTTCATTCCAAGTCAATGAACTAAACAACCAATATGAGATGCACCCCTTCCCAATATCTTTATACCTGTCCCAGCTTCTCACACTTTCTAGCCTTTTAGAAAGTCCTGTTTCTGTTTGGCTTTTTTCCTAGTAGATATGAATTCTAGTAGATATAATTTCTCACTTAATTCTCCTTGGGGCTTCTGTCTCTTTTTCTCTTTCTTAGATTGTGATCATCATATTGGGGACATGCTGGCCACATATAGATGTGGCTAGACATAGGAAATAGATTTTTAAAAAATCATAATGCCTTCGAACAAGAGTGAGGCCTTGGTCTAGACTAGGGGTTGGCAACTTTCTCCCACATAGTGTCCAGACATCCGGTCCATCAATAGTAACAATACATGCACGTTCGCTATGCAGGTGTGAACCTCCTGATTAGGCTAAGTAGAGCTAAGAAAAAAGAGATGGGCATGGCACAAAGAGATACATGCCCAGAATGAGAATGATGCTCAAAGGAAGCTTCTGCCCTTGGTCTGCTTACACTGTAAGCCTTACAGAGATAAATGACAAACTTGAATTCTTTTTTAGGATCACTATGAGCTGGGTGGATGTATGTCTTTGGGACTGGTGATTTTGGGACCAGGCGATGTTGGCTAGTGGGCAGATCTGGCCTGTAGGTTGCCTACCCCTTGTTTAGACAGAGCCTCCGAAGTAGGACAAGGGTCTGGGGTGAGAGGGACTAGCAAGGGACTTGAACCCAGCTACAACAGTGGGGCAGTTTTCTTATCCCTAGCATGGAAAATAGCCAGGAGTCTGAGAATCCATTGCAAACAGACAAGGTTTTGCAGTGGTAGATGTCCAACACTTTTCCCTATGACTGTCTTTGTGCATTGGAGTAAACTTACAATCCCAGCAGAAGATGTACTGACAACAAGATAGCATCTGAATTGCACTGACCAGAATTTAGTGCCAGCCCTTAATTAAAGAAGAACTAGAAGATGCGTGCATGTCAGTTGAACACACTCAGGAGAATGCAGGAACTGGGCAAAATTGAACAGGAGAAAAGCAAAAAATAGAAAGTAAATGGAAATTGTTCAAAGGTAATTGAATGTATGTCTGAGCATTTATGTGTGCTAGCTAGCAATAAATATACTTTGCGGCAAAGCAAGCCAATATGGGCAAATAAAGAAAGTGCAGAAAGCAATCAAGGGGAAGGGAGAAGCATAAGCGAGCTGAACTAAAGTGCTGTTTTGTGCCGGAACGAGAGAGGAATAAAAGCCAGAGCAAGGGAGTCCGCTTGCACTGCTGCAGCTAATGCAGAGTTGTGGGCATGTCAAATGGGGCAGAGCCAGACTTGATTGTCCCATTTGCCACTTTAAGCCCACATGTGAATGAGAATGGAGCCTGGGGAAGTCAGGCAATGGCCTCTAAGGCAACAGGTTAGGCTGCTGCACTTAATGTTGAATACTTGCTAGGGTACTTGCAGAGAGAGTTCTTAACAATGAGAGAAGAGACATGTTGGATCAGATCGAAAGTCCATTTAGGCCAACCAACTGCCTCTGGGAAGCTCCCAAGATGAAGGAGCTTCCCCTCTTGCAAGAGGCATCCAAAGGCAAACTGCCTTTGAACCAGGAGGTAGGTAGCATGTAGCCATCTGGATTAGTAATTCCCTTTTAAAGCCAGGTAAAGTGGTAGTGAGTGTGATAGATTAATAGCATGCATTCATAGAATCATTTAATGGCAGCGGTTCCCAAACTGTGAGCCGTGGCTCCCAGGGGAGCTGTAGAAAGCCATGGAATCTTCATGAAAAACCTGCCTTTCTATACAATGTATAGGATTGTAGCCCTAATGGGGAGCAGCAGCCAATGGCCCAGTAGCTCAAGGGAGCAGCTGCCAGTTGAAAACGTTTGGGAACCACTGAGAGTGCAATCCTATCCTGCGCCGGGTCTGCGCTGTATTCAGTGCAGCACTGGAGCATGCAGGAGCCTCCCTTACACCAGGGGAGGCTCCTGCATCCCCAATGGCTTCCTTGGATCTGCGGGCACAGGTCAGAGGAATCTGCGCGGCCCGAACTGGGGTGCACCGCCTGGGCGTGAGGCCTTGGATGCGACCTAACAGGTGCATCTCAGCCCTGCCTTTCCCCCGGGCCGCTGGGCAGCTACACCAAGTGGCCTTTTTGTTGTTTTAACTCATCTTTTCTGTTTTGTTGATGATGTGGATTTTTCTAGATCTAATTCATCTTCTCTGGTTGTTTGTTTACAGAGGATAAATTTTATATCTAACCCTATTTTAACCCTATCGCTTGGCATAGCTGTAAGGAACTTCACTAGCACATTTTTTTGCTGAGCTGACGTTGTCATAATATGTGCCAATAAAGCAGTGGTGTCATCTAAATGATTTAAGAACAGGTACTCACTTTTGATTGGCACGTGTCGGGACCCGCCCACTGGAAGTGACGTCATAACCCAGAAGTGATGTCGTGGCAGGAAGTGACATGAAAAAAGCCCTTTTTGAGGCCTCAGATGATTTTAAACTGACCCAACAGTTGCAACAGTATTCCACAGCACCCCCAGAACATGTTAAGGAGGCCTGGCATCATGTTAAAACCCCAGAGCAACTCATTTTTCAGTGGCAAGGAAAGGAAAGGCTCCGCTCGCTGCCTGCCTGCCTGCCTGGCTCTGAGAACATGCAGGCAACTCAAACATGCAGGAAATTCAAACGTTGCAGAGGGTGGAGTCGATGAGTGAGCGAGTGAACGGGCGGGGCCAGCTGTAATCCTAGAAACCGGTACTCGCTTACCCCCGCGTACCCCCTGCATGACATCACTGCAATAAAGGTTATTCTATTATCTGTGTCCGAATGCCTGTTTTGGAGGCAGAAATCCTACTGGAGAGTTGCGGTGATGGTGATTATCAGCACTGGTCACATTTCACCACAACGTGATTAACCGCCGGTCACACAGTTTCCTGGCTTACCACTTCCAGACAGCTCGATAATTTTAACAAGGAACGAAGAGAGTCTCTTCACTTCCTTTCTCTT
>JAJKFI010036660.1:0-11218 GCA_029204185.1 Lerista edwardsae
TGTGTGTGTGTGTGTGTGTGTGTGTGTGTGTGTGTGTGTGTGTGTGTAGGTTATAGCTGCTCACAGTGGTTTCCAGAAGATGATCTATTCAATTACTTCAGGGCTTTTCCATTTGCAATAGTATGGAGCAGCTATAGCCAGAAGACTTCACCTGCCTTTTTGAGATAGCTAGACTGGTAATTTGAAACTCTGTTCATTTTATCCACACCAGTACATTTCATAAAATGGTTATAGAAAGATTCCTTTCCCCCCCTTGTAGACCCTTCCCCTGGGAATTCCATATACAATATTGCCATAGTCAGTAATGGACACAACCTGAGATTGCATTAATGCTCCCCTAGCAAAGGAGTCAACCCATTTTGTGTTTCTGTAACAGGTTTGTAGCTCGGCACTAAAGGTGTTTGGCGATGTGACAAGGAAAAACTAATAATTGCAAATGCACTCCCATGCACAGTACCTAATCCCCCTGACAGAGAGAGTCAATTCAACATAGGCTATCTGTGTTATGGTATGTAGTAGGAGTATCTTGTCAGGAAAGCAGAATGCACAGAAAACAAGTTAGTTTCCCCCCCCCCTTTTTCAGTAAAGTGGAACTAGAAAAGGCGCTGAAGAGAGCGAACAAAATGATTACTGGACAGGGGCACCTCCCTTATGAAGAAAGGCTACAGTGTTTGGGGCTCTTAAGACTAGAAAAAAAGGGCACCTGAGAGAGGACATGATTGAGATGTTCAAAATTATGCATGGGATGGATAGAGTGGATACAGAGATGTTCTTTTCTCTCTCGCACAATACCAGAACCAGGGGACTGCCATTAAAATTGAGTGTTGGGAGAGTTAGAACAGATAAAAGGAAATGCTTTTTTACCCAGCAGGTAATTAATCTGTGGAGCTCCTTGTCACAGGGGGTGGTGATAGCATCTGACTTAGGTGCCTTTAAAAGGAGTGCAGATTTCTGGAGGAAAACTCCATCGCAGACTGCAGACCATGATAGGTGGTGCAAGCTCTTTATTATAGAAGTAGACTACCCCAGAATACCAGATGCAAGGGAGTGGCAGTGAGATACAAGTTTCTGGTGACTTGTGTGTTCCCTGAGGCATCAGGTGGGCCATTGTGAGATACTGGAAGCTGGACTAGATGGACCCTTGACCAGATCTAGCAGAGCTCTTATGTTCTTATTTTCCTGATGACATCCAAGAAACAAACCCTAGGATGGAGATAAAGGTAAGAATTATATCATTAGCAAGGCAAAGGAGATAGAGGCACAGGCCACAAGTTCCTGTATAGACGAGACAGTGGACAGAAGTGAGGTCAAGAGGGACTCAGAATGGGAAGAAGCAAGAATCAGAAAAAAGGAGGGAGAAATTAGTTCTGAAGAAAAGATAGATTGTACTTGAGCTAGGGCCATCTTTACTGACATTTCATATTCCCACCACAGGATGTGTTTCTTAGTTTAACCCCTGGTCATTCCCCTCCCTTAACATCCAGGAAGTTCTGGAAGGTCACTACCCGCTGATATAATGACTGCCCAGAGTCTGTACTCTGGAGGGTCTTGCGTCCCTCTGGGAGTGCTGTCCCTCTGAGAGAGCTGGGCAAGAATTCTGGCTGGGCCCATCAACTCCTCTGGCCACTGACTTCAAAGGGAGAGGAAGCCCTTTGATGCTACTGTTGCCCTGTCTTTCTCCCCTCTCATCTCAACTCCTCTTCCTTACTCTCTTCCACTCCTCTCCACTTCTTTCCCCCTCTCACTGCTTCCACTCTATTTTCTCCCTCTTCCCCTCTCCCTCTGCCTCTTTCTCCTTCCCTCTGCTTTCCCTGTCCTTCCCCTTTCTCTGTACTGGGGGCTGCTTTGATGGGCTGCTCCAAGATCCACGCCTCAGTGACAATTGTCAGTTGGCTCTGGCTGCAGCCAAGAGTAGGCGACAGCTGATGACATCATTGGATGTCACTCTGTGCTCCAGCTGATTGGTGGAGCCTCTTCTTCAGCTTGGTGAGGTGCTGTAATTGGCTGGGTGCTACACTATTCTTGCCAGATGGTGGTGGTACTCACAAGGTTAAGAGTAAGTGGCTCAAGGGAAGGAGAAACCACATCTTCAAGTTTAGTCAAACTGATCCTGTTATTAAGAGAAATTGCAGATATGTTGAAAGACAGGAATGAACAGATGGGATTAGTAACAGTAATCCAAGCAGTAACAGTAAAACAGCAGTAATAACACTGCTTCCATGTATGTTCAGCCTGAAACCAAAAGACAGGGAAGTTATGAGAAGAAACACTATTGTTGTTCCCCGTAGTAACCAAGCCCACCTGTCAGTCAAGGAACATGGAAACTGACTAAAATGAAGAAAGCAACACAAAGAACATTTCCATTTTGTCCTTTATTCAGTGCTTCAAAGATACCACCAGGTTTTGCCTGGTCTCATATATAGCATAAAATGAATTCAGTCAGAGAGCAGAAACAACAAATTTTGCAAATGTTTTGTTCCAATAGACGTGTTTTGTTTTTAATTTGACTTAAAATCAGCTTACAAAATATAACCAATCAATTGATATATTAACTGGACATCACCCTGCAGCCCTGCTCCAAAAATCAACTCCGAAAATCCTCAGCCGAAACCACACAAAACTAACAGTAGGCCTCAACTAACAGTGCTGTAATGCACAGAATATGCTGTTCCCTCTCAGCTTGCCTTCTAAGCCACACCTTCAAGAAGTCATTTTATTTATCAAGCTTTAGGTCCAAGTCATCACTCTGTTTTTTAAATTCAAGCTTTTACCGTGACAGAAAATGATGAGTTTTCTAGATCCATTGGTTTGTTCAGGAGGGAACAGCCTTGTAAATAATCAACCACTAACAAAATCAACAGTAATATTTGCAAGTAAAATGCTCTTCCCCCCCCCCCCGCATAAAAATACTTATCTGGATGGAGAATTGTCACCCATTTCAAACCCTGAAAGTGTTGACCCAACTTGGATGGGCTTCTCTGAAGAACATAACTCTTGTGCGATTCTTTACGATGAGGGAGTGTGTTCCTTAAGACTTGCCTGGATTCTTTTCTCTGGTTTGCTGGCAGCTGGGTTATTCCCTGGGCCCCGATGGTAGGCACATCTATAAGAAGGTGCTTTTTCCTTCCTGTCAATAGGTGAAGAAGAATGATGTGTAAATAACTTTCAGGGATGAGGGAATTGCATATTTTAGTTGACCTTATGGAAAACCTTGGGCTGAATCTCAGAGTCAAAAGTATTTGCCAGGAAAATCCCCAATGAGGATGTAGCTGGCGACAAAAATTCAAGGGACTCTTCCTCCTATGCCAGTAGTTCGCCAACTTTTTAGCACTGGGACCCATTTTTAGAATGATAGTCTGTCCGGGACCCACCAGAAGTGATATAACAGCTGGAAGTGCCATCATTCTGATGCCAGAGCCTGCAGCTTTCCTGAGAATGCAGCAATTAGTTGGGTTATTTCTCAGCCATTTTACAGTAGCAAAGTGAATCAGAAAGAAAAAAGCCTATTTACATCCTTGACAAGATAACCAGATAGCCCTCCCCCGTTCCAGCATCCCATCTTCTCATATTTTCTCAATATGAGAAATATGGTTCTCATATTGAGTTGCTCAATATGGTTGCTCTAGGTGCTTTGCGACCCACCTGAAATTGGCTTGTGACCCACTGATGTGTCCCGATCCACAGTTTGGGAACCACTGTCCTATACTAGCCTTCTATAGTCAGTAGAATTTATTTAAAAGATTTATATCCTGCCTTTCCCATGCCTAAGCAAATGCCCAAGGCAACTTACAAGTACCATACTAAAATGTCCAACATGTAAAAAAAATATAAAGTCAGAATAAGAACAATAATGCCATGCCGGGGGGGGGGACTATTTTAAACCACAGCATTATTACAGAGAGACAGGCATCAGAGGTCAGACAAGACAGCATCACTATGATGAAACAAATGTTTGGAGCCCTCACCGAAAAACCACGAGGAAGGGGGTAGTTTTAAATTCACCTGGATTTGCTCTCGTCACCCTGTATGGCTCCAGCAGGAAGGGGAAGGGACACCTAGATGGCGCAGCAATGCACGGTCAATACTTAGCATTTTGAGCCCCCTCTTTTGAGCCAAATATTATGTCACCAAATATCCTCTTATATATCCTCTTATATCCAAATGTCCTCTTATATTTAGCAGGGGGAGAGCAATTGTCCCTCTTCACCCCAGCACAGTGTCTTTCTCGTGGCTGTCGCTGGTGGAGTTCTCCATTCTTTTAGATTGTGAGCCCTTTTGGGACAGGGAGCCATTTAACTTTAATGTTATTATTTGCCTGTAAACCGCTTTGTGAACTTTGTGTTGAAAAGCAGTATATAAATACTAGTGATTGATTGATTGATTGATTGATATAGTCAGAGCACTCTGGGAGCAAACGGGCAGCCCAATCCTATGTTGCACTGGAGCAGGCAGGCCTGCAGGCCTGTGCTGTATCCGGTGCAACATGGGAGGCCTGAAGAGCCTCTCCAGTGCAAGGGCACATTCGTTCCCTTGCACCAGGGGAGGCTCCAGCCTCCCTAGTGGGCTCCTTGGATCTGAGCCTGCTAATTAGCAGAATCGGGGCTATGTGGCCCGGGGAGGGGGCCTTGGATGCGGCCTAACAGCCACATCCCAAGCCTGCCAGCCCAGCCACCTGCCGCCCAGTTCTACCCTCCCCCCGCCCAGAACCGTCCCTGCGCTAGCTGAGTTTGTCTGGTGCAAGGGCAGCTCTTTGCCTGCACTCCCAGGCCGGCGCTACAGCTAGCGTCGGCCCGGAAGCCGAAGCACTGATGCGGGGGTGCCGGTCGGCGCCCCCACGTTGGTGCTAAGGACGTAGCACTGATGCAACAGTGGTGTTATGCTGCCGGAAAGCTGGGCGGGACATCCAGGTGATCGACAGCCCACCCGTCGTGTTCCGCAGCGTTCCGCCATTTGCGTAACCAATTACGCCGCTTGTGTACATTACGCAAATGGCGTAACGCTGCGGAATGCGACGGGCGGCCTGTTGATCACCCCGGATGTCCCGCCCAGTGTTCCGACAGCATAACACCGCTGATCAGAGCTACATCCTATCTAGGATTGCACCCTGACACTCCCACAGCAAGCAGCAAATCTGCAAATGATGCCCAAAACCCTGCATCAGAATTCCTGATGTGCAACTTGTGCATTGCTGGGGCTGTGCCCCAATTTCAGTTAACCTTGACAGAAACGTCCCACTCCCTATCTCTTAAATTCAAACTGTGCATGGCCTTGAAACCTCTTCTGTTAGCTCAGTGGTTCCCAACCTTTTTTGCAACAAGACCCCCTTTTTAGGTAGAACAACTTGTTGGGACACCCCCCCCCCAGGACCTAGGGCCAGAAGTGATGTCATTAAGCATGAAGTCATCGTTTTTAATAAATCACACTTTTTTGAAAGGCAAAAGAACTCCACATGCTTCCTAGAATGATCTGAATGTTTTGTATCTGACATTTGAGTTTTGAGTTCAGTGATTGATTCATCACTGAGAACCACATTGCACAGAACGCGTTTCTATTGCACAGAATGGCTTTTCTATGCCATTGCTGATCAAGGTGGTAATGCCCAATTTCAGATAGTCTTCTGAGTATTTATGCTCCCCAGGAGCTAAGACTCACCTAGGCATGCAGACGGAAGGCGTGACATGCCTGCTCAAATAGAGACCTGGGAGGGACTTCATCACATACATACGCACACACCAAGACAAGCCCAGAGCAAGGCTAATTTCCCTCACAGTCATAAGCATTGAGGAGATGGCAGTTTAATGGGGAAGCCCCTTCCCTTGCCAAAATGAAGCTTCCAAGATGGTGATGCCCAGCTTTTTAAGATGATAGTCCCAAGCTCTTCGCAACTTCCTGAAAATCGGTTCGTGACCCCCTTGGGACCACTATGTTGGCTGGAAAGTTTCATCTTCCAAAAGGAGAGGGAAGAGATTTTTCCACCGTCAAAGCACATTAAGGTTTCTGTTAAAACAATTAGTAGCTACTGAAGAAATATTAGCCAATCACTTCTGACCAGTAACAAGCAATCAGTTTAACAGAGGATGGTCAGCCAGCATCTATAACCCCTCATTACTTCAAATACTTTCCCTTTAGGGTTCCTTAATTAACTAAGCACTGCCTTAGAGGGTTTGTTTGTTTGTTTCCAAGAATGTCTGGCAAGTTGAAAGCATAAAAATTCCACAAATCAACTGGCAGAGTAGCTAACGGCAGGCAATCAACTGGCAGAAAGGCCAATTATGAACAACAAAAACACATTCGAAGTGTTCTGAAACCTTTAGCCATTAACTCACATGGTATCAATTTGAAACAAAGATGTTTCTGGCAGGTCAAAATGTCCCAATTGGGGGACACCATGGAGAGGAATTTGGCTTGAAAAGTGCATCATTGACTTCTGAATTTAGGATCAATTGGGGTGGCATGCCAACATGACAAACTATTCCTTTGTGCATGGGTATGGAAAATAAAAGCAGGAGAAATGCAGGTGGAAGAGATGAACTGAGAGTGAGTAGAAGGGAAACCACACCAGCTCTTTCTCTTTCTGTCCTTCATGCACCATTTGAACTACATGCCCTTGAACATTCCACTGGTGAAAGTAGGGCCAATTCTGTTCATGAGTGGGTGGGAGTATGAGCAGAGCCTGGCAACTCAGCTGTCCACCGAACAATGGTGGGGATAACACTTTCCAGACCCATGTCCCACTAACAGCAAGTGGGAATTAAAAGTCCATGCAAATACCGTTAATTGCTCAAGTTGATAAAAACAGTGAGACAAGCCACAGGCTACATGGCAAATCATTTAGAAGACATCGCTCTGTTTTGCATCAGAGGAATTCTAATTCACAAAAATAAAGGATTGGTCCAAGACCAACAAACTCATAACAGAGAAGAAATAAGCAGAAATGACAATTAACTAAAAATGGGAGTTCATCTGAATACATGGTGAATGCTTTCCCTTCACCACTGAGCATCAGTAGTCCCACTTAACTTAGATTTAAGGAGCAGTGTGCACTTGAGCTGATGCAGAGTGACTTTTACTTAGAGCAGTGGTATTCAAACTGTGAGTCGGGTCCCACTTGGTGGGTCACGACTTGATGTCAGGTGCGTCGCGGAAAGCTGGAAGCTGTCATCTTGGAAACTGCAGACCTTACACTTGCTATATTACTTCTGTGAGTTTGAATTTTCAAGTGGTTTTTGTTTGTTTGTTTTTAATTCAGTGCTTTTACATAGTATTTTGTCCTAATCTTGCTTTCTGTCATGGATGTTTCATAGTTGTACAACTGCTGCAATCCAAAAATGCCAATTTGCATTTCAGGTGTCATTTTATTACATTACAGTGACAGCACTTCCTGCTTGATGATGTCACTTCCTGCCACAACGTCACTTCCAGGTTAATGACATCACTTCCGTTGGGTGCCAACATGAGTGCCATTCTAAAAAGTGGGTCCTGGTCTAAAAAGTTTGAATACCACTGACTTAGAGCCCAATCTATCCAATTTTCTAGCACTGATGTAGCCGTGCCACCACATCCAGCAGTGGGGGTGCAGTCAGGGAGACCTCCTCAAGATAGGGGAACATTTGAGGATGCATTGCAGCTACACTGGTGCTGGAAAATTAGATAGAATTGGGCCCTTAGTCGCACTCCACTCTTCACATAGTTAGCATTGAAAAGCAATATGGTATATTTTCTACCCAGATGAAAGCTTCAAGACTTTCTCTTTAGAAATTAAGCACTGGGATGTGAAGTCGCAACAGTGAGCGCCCCCTCCTCTGGGAGACCCCTAAGAGGCACAAGGCAGTCATGTACCCCCCCCTTGGCATAGCATCCCCTCAGGCTCCATACTTGTCACACCTCTGGGTAAAATTATATTCCTCCCTCATGTATTCACTGAGAGTAAAATCCTATTCTCGAGATAGGCTGGCACAGTTAGGCCAGCAAAGTTGGCCTGCCACAAGGGACACCGTAAAGTGCTTTTAAACCACTCTCAGAGTCAGGGAGGATGGCGCACTGCATTATGGTGGCCCTTGTGCCAACCAAACTTTGCTGACCTAATTCCAGGTTAGGATTGTGCCCTAAATGAGGGATGTGAGCCTGAGAAGCAGAACTACTTCTTTACAGAAGCAATGGGAACAATTAGAGCAGTGTTTCTCAAACTCTGGATCGGGGCCCACTAGGTGGGTTGTGAGCCAACTTCAGGTGGATTGCGTAGCACCTAGCGCAGCCATCACTGAAAATATGGGAAGATGGGAAATTGGAAAAGAAGAGGGGTATTTTGCTTGTGTCAAAGTTATACATAGGCTTTTTCCCTTTCTGTGCTATTGGAAAATGGCTGAGAAATAACCCAACTTCTTGCTGCATTCTGGGTCCTGGACAGATTGTCATTCTAAAACATGGGTCTAAAAAGTGCTAAAAAGTTTGAGAACCACTGAATTAAAGAGTGTTTGTCCTGGGACAGGACTCTGAAATTTGGACGTCCCATCTAAGTCAAACAGTATACAACAGCAGTTTGGGGGCTATTACAGTAGGGTGCGGATCTGGGCTGACTGAAGACCTCCCAGTGTCTGAGGAAGTATACCAAATGCTGTCATAAGAACACAAGAAAAGCCCCACTGGATCAGGCCAAGGGCCCCTCTAGTCCAGCCTCCTGTATCTCACAGTGGCCCACCAGATGCCTCAGGGAGCAGGCGAGACAACCAGATACTTGTGTCTTGTTGCCACACCCCTGCATCCAGCATTCTCAAGTAGCCTATTACCCTTGCACCACCCCCAAAGAAGACACCAAACTGAAGTTAAGGTTTAACTTTATTAACACAAGTGTAAATCATGAAACCTTCTGAACACCTGCCCCTCCCTCCCCAGTCTGGGGTAGGCAAAGACCTTCCGTCCATGGCCAATTTGGATGACAGAAAAAAATTCCTACCCGGCCCTCATGATGAGCGACCAGCTAATCTCAGACTGGACATACCCCTCATAGCTTGTAACCTGTAATGGAGTTTTCCTCCATAAATCTGTCCAATCCCTTTTTAAAGGCATCCAGGCCAGGCGGCATCACCACACCCTGTGGCAAGGTGCTCCACAGACCAATTACACGCTGGGTAAAGACATATTTTCTGTCCCTACTCCTAAAGTAATCTGTCCCTACTGTTCTCACCCTCCCCAGATTTTAAAAGGGGAATGGAGCAGAAGGGGGAACGGGCGGGATAGAAAGGTGGTGGGCTAGAGCATCAGAGACCCTAGATCCCACCCTAGAGACCCTAGAGCAAAAGAGCCCACCACTCTTTTATCCTCCACACATCCACTCTGTTCTCCTCTTTCTTTCAACCCAGGAACTTTGTGGACAGGCTGGCTCTTCTTCAGAGCAGTAGTTCAGTTACCTGCCACCCAAAGAGATATATGCGTTATGATTAAAGGGAAAGCAGGATGTGGATGGTTGTGACTCCAAGAGATGATCATGAGTCAGAAGAAACTCCTGGTGCTTCTTCAGAGGCAAAGCCACCAACTTCTCCTTCCCTGGTGGCTGTGCCCAAAAGAGACACTCTATCTCTCTGTGTGTTTGTTATGCTTGTATCCATGGAGCCAGTGCTTAAAATACGGGGTTGGGTTCTTTCGATCAGCATTTTGATTTCTAAGCCCTTGACAGGGTAATTGTTGTAATAGGGTATTTTGGTGAGCCCTCTGCTGGAGGCTGTCCAAGCAATGCAAATGTCTCTGAATTTGGCAAATGGATCCTTTTCACTGAGCCCACGCAAATGTGTCACAGTTTAAAACTGAAAGGGGTTGGGTTTTTTTTCCCCTCGTTAGCGGCAGCCACAAGCATTGAGATCTGCATTTAAAATGTGCAGGCGCACGTAGGAGTAAAACTGACAGATTATAATTATCAATAGACAAGGGGGGAAAACAAAAATTAATTTCCAAGGCAAAACATATAATTTGCTTTTAAACTGTAATAGCTGTTCCATTCCTCATGCAATTTACTGCGCTGAACATCAGACTTAAGTTGTCTGGGACTCCAGCATCTCTCCCCTTCTCCGGTTAACATGACCTATAGGAGAGTATTGCAGGCTTTAACATGAATGTAGATAGACAAGGGTCTGACAGTGTAAAGATGGGAGCTAGCAGAGCCCATTAGCCATGGCTACTGGTTCAGGTTGATTGCGCCATATGTTAATGTTCAATAATGTTTAATTCTTTTTCTTTAATCTTTTCAATAAAACAACGTATTTTGACCCTTGGTCTGCCTGGTCCCTGGTATGGAAAGTACCACGGACTGTCATATCTCCTGGCTTTGCAGGCGTTCCTGTGAGTCTGATTTTGATAGGAACCTCTGACGTTCAGTATTTTCCTGGGAGGTGGGTTCTGCTCAGACAGCCCCCCCCCCAGTCCAGATCTGAAAGCAGTGGATTCATTCTACCAAAGCTTTTCCCCATTTATCTGTGTGCCCATACATAAGAGAGAGGGGAGCAGGAAGGGAGTGCACATGCTAACCACTAGATACTACTGCCCTGGGTCAGCTCTGGGTTTGCTTGTGTCAAGGTTATAGATAGGCTTTTTCCCTCTCTGTGCAGATTCTGAGAGTTCCTCTTTCTTTACAGAACGTACTGTAGTTTTGGGGCAGTTTCCCATATGGTCTTAATGGATTCCTTGAAGTTTAGAAGTAAAAAGGTAATCAAGAATAAATAACTCATTCTGCAGTGCATATCTTTCAAAGATCATTTTTCAAACATTATTGAAATGGTGGAGCCCTGAACTGAGAGAGGGAGCAATCTTTCAGCTGTGCCTTTTTTAAGGGCAACATGAGTAATTCTGCAGTAAAGGAAAAAAACCTCATGTTTTACAAAATGATATGAAAATATCATTATAAACAATGGAGGTGGAAATGGAAAGGTAATGCCTCATTGTCCGTGAATCACACATGGCAGTTGCACAAAAATGTGCATACCTCCTGCACAGAAGCACTTGGTTGTGCTTGGAATGGGTTCCAGAATTATCAGGTTCTAGACTCTGATAGAAGATTCCAAGAAAACTCCAAATCATTTCCATTTCTCTCACATGTTAATGTTATGCCATGGGCAAAAGGGATAAAATGGAAGTACTCAAGCCACAGACCAGTAGTCTTCTACTTTTTTATGCCATGACCCCAATCAATCAATCAATCAATCAATCAATCAATCAATCAATCAATCAA
>JAJKFI010036662.1:0-11206 GCA_029204185.1 Lerista edwardsae
TGTGTGTGTGTGTGTGTGTGTGTGTGTGTGTGTGTGTGTGTGTGTGTAGGTTATAGCTGCTCACAGTGGTTTCCAGAAGATGATCTATTCAATTACTTCAGGGCTTTTCCATTTGCAATAGTATGGAGCAGCTATAGCCAGAAGACTTCACCTGCCTTTTTGAGATAGCTAGACTGGTAATTTGAAACTCTGTTCATTTTATCCACACCAGTACATTTCATAAAATGGTTATAGAAAGATTCCTTTCCCCCCCTTGTAGACCCTTCCCCTGGGAATTCCATATACAATATTGCCATAGTCAGTAATGGACACAACCTGAGATTGCATTAATGCTCCCCTAGCAAAGGAGTCAACCCATTTTGTGTTTCTGTAACAGGTTTGTAGCTCGGCACTAAAGGTGTTTGGCGATGTGACAAGGAAAAACTAATAATTGCAAATGCACTCCCATGCACAGTACCTAATCCCCCTGACAGAGAGAGTCAATTCAACATAGGCTATCTGTGTTATGGTATGTAGTAGGAGTATCTTGTCAGGAAAGCAGAATGCACAGAAAACAAGTTAGTTTCCCCCCCCCCTTTTTCAGTAAAGTGGAACTAGAAAAGGCGCTGAAGAGAGCGAACAAAATGATTACTGGACAGGGGCACCTCCCTTATGAAGAAAGGCTACAGTGTTTGGGGCTCTTAAGACTAGAAAAAAAGGGCACCTGAGAGAGGACATGATTGAGATGTTCAAAATTATGCATGGGATGGATAGAGTGGATACAGAGATGTTCTTTTCTCTCTCGCACAATACCAGAACCAGGGGACTGCCATTAAAATTGAGTGTTGGGAGAGTTAGAACAGATAAAAGGAAATGCTTTTTTACCCAGCAGGTAATTAATCTGTGGAGCTCCTTGTCACAGGGGGTGGTGATAGCATCTGACTTAGGTGCCTTTAAAAGGAGTGCAGATTTCTGGAGGAAAACTCCATCGCAGACTGCAGACCATGATAGGTGGTGCAAGCTCTTTATTATAGAAGTAGACTACCCCAGAATACCAGATGCAAGGGAGTGGCAGTGAGATACAAGTTTCTGGTGACTTGTGTGTTCCCTGAGGCATCAGGTGGGCCATTGTGAGATACTGGAAGCTGGACTAGATGGACCCTTGACCAGATCTAGCAGAGCTCTTATGTTCTTATTTTCCTGATGACATCCAAGAAACAAACCCTAGGATGGAGATAAAGGTAAGAATTATATCATTAGCAAGGCAAAGGAGATAGAGGCACAGGCCACAAGTTCCTGTATAGACGAGACAGTGGACAGAAGTGAGGTCAAGAGGGACTCAGAATGGGAAGAAGCAAGAATCAGAAAAAAGGAGGGAGAAATTAGTTCTGAAGAAAAGATAGATTGTACTTGAGCTAGGGCCATCTTTACTGACATTTCATATTCCCACCACAGGATGTGTTTCTTAGTTTAACCCCTGGTCATTCCCCTCCCTTAACATCCAGGAAGTTCTGGAAGGTCACTACCCGCTGATATAATGACTGCCCAGAGTCTGTACTCTGGAGGGTCTTGCGTCCCTCTGGGAGTGCTGTCCCTCTGAGAGAGCTGGGCAAGAATTCTGGCTGGGCCCATCAACTCCTCTGGCCACTGACTTCAAAGGGAGAGGAAGCCCTTTGATGCTACTGTTGCCCTGTCTTTCTCCCCTCTCATCTCAACTCCTCTTCCTTACTCTCTTCCACTCCTCTCCACTTCTTTCCCCCTCTCACTGCTTCCACTCTATTTTCTCCCTCTTCCCCTCTCCCTCTGCCTCTTTCTCCTTCCCTCTGCTTTCCCTGTCCTTCCCCTTTCTCTGTACTGGGGGCTGCTTTGATGGGCTGCTCCAAGATCCACGCCTCAGTGACAATTGTCAGTTGGCTCTGGCTGCAGCCAAGAGTAGGCGACAGCTGATGACATCATTGGATGTCACTCTGTGCTCCAGCTGATTGGTGGAGCCTCTTCTTCAGCTTGGTGAGGTGCTGTAATTGGCTGGGTGCTACACTATTCTTGCCAGATGGTGGTGGTACTCACAAGGTTAAGAGTAAGTGGCTCAAGGGAAGGAGAAACCACATCTTCAAGTTTAGTCAAACTGATCCTGTTATTAAGAGAAATTGCAGATATGTTGAAAGACAGGAATGAACAGATGGGATTAGTAACAGTAATCCAAGCAGTAACAGTAAAACAGCAGTAATAACACTGCTTCCATGTATGTTCAGCCTGAAACCAAAAGACAGGGAAGTTATGAGAAGAAACACTATTGTTGTTCCCCGTAGTAACCAAGCCCACCTGTCAGTCAAGGAACATGGAAACTGACTAAAATGAAGAAAGCAACACAAAGAACATTTCCATTTTGTCCTTTATTCAGTGCTTCAAAGATACCACCAGGTTTTGCCTGGTCTCATATATAGCATAAAATGAATTCAGTCAGAGAGCAGAAACAACAAATTTTGCAAATGTTTTGTTCCAATAGACGTGTTTTGTTTTTAATTTGACTTAAAATCAGCTTACAAAATATAACCAATCAATTGATATATTAACTGGACATCACCCTGCAGCCCTGCTCCAAAAATCAACTCCGAAAATCCTCAGCCGAAACCACACAAAACTAACAGTAGGCCTCAACTAACAGTGCTGTAATGCACAGAATATGCTGTTCCCTCTCAGCTTGCCTTCTAAGCCACACCTTCAAGAAGTCATTTTATTTATCAAGCTTTAGGTCCAAGTCATCACTCTGTTTTTTAAATTCAAGCTTTTACCGTGACAGAAAATGATGAGTTTTCTAGATCCATTGGTTTGTTCAGGAGGGAACAGCCTTGTAAATAATCAACCACTAACAAAATCAACAGTAATATTTGCAAGTAAAATGCTCTTCCCCCCCCCCCCGCATAAAAATACTTATCTGGATGGAGAATTGTCACCCATTTCAAACCCTGAAAGTGTTGACCCAACTTGGATGGGCTTCTCTGAAGAACATAACTCTTGTGCGATTCTTTACGATGAGGGAGTGTGTTCCTTAAGACTTGCCTGGATTCTTTTCTCTGGTTTGCTGGCAGCTGGGTTATTCCCTGGGCCCCGATGGTAGGCACATCTATAAGAAGGTGCTTTTTCCTTCCTGTCAATAGGTGAAGAAGAATGATGTGTAAATAACTTTCAGGGATGAGGGAATTGCATATTTTAGTTGACCTTATGGAAAACCTTGGGCTGAATCTCAGAGTCAAAAGTATTTGCCAGGAAAATCCCCAATGAGGATGTAGCTGGCGACAAAAATTCAAGGGACTCTTCCTCCTATGCCAGTAGTTCGCCAACTTTTTAGCACTGGGACCCATTTTTAGAATGATAGTCTGTCCGGGACCCACCAGAAGTGATATAACAGCTGGAAGTGCCATCATTCTGATGCCAGAGCCTGCAGCTTTCCTGAGAATGCAGCAATTAGTTGGGTTATTTCTCAGCCATTTTACAGTAGCAAAGTGAATCAGAAAGAAAAAAGCCTATTTACATCCTTGACAAGATAACCAGATAGCCCTCCCCCGTTCCAGCATCCCATCTTCTCATATTTTCTCAATATGAGAAATATGGTTCTCATATTGAGTTGCTCAATATGGTTGCTCTAGGTGCTTTGCGACCCACCTGAAATTGGCTTGTGACCCACTGATGTGTCCCGATCCACAGTTTGGGAACCACTGTCCTATACTAGCCTTCTATAGTCAGTAGAATTTATTTAAAAGATTTATATCCTGCCTTTCCCATGCCTAAGCAAATGCCCAAGGCAACTTACAAGTACCATACTAAAATGTCCAACATGTAAAAAAAATATAAAGTCAGAATAAGAACAATAATGCCATGCCGGGGGGGGGGACTATTTTAAACCACAGCATTATTACAGAGAGACAGGCATCAGAGGTCAGACAAGACAGCATCACTATGATGAAACAAATGTTTGGAGCCCTCACCGAAAAACCACGAGGAAGGGGGTAGTTTTAAATTCACCTGGATTTGCTCTCGTCACCCTGTATGGCTCCAGCAGGAAGGGGAAGGGACACCTAGATGGCGCAGCAATGCACGGTCAATACTTAGCATTTTGAGCCCCCTCTTTTGAGCCAAATATTATGTCACCAAATATCCTCTTATATATCCTCTTATATCCAAATGTCCTCTTATATTTAGCAGGGGGAGAGCAATTGTCCCTCTTCACCCCAGCACAGTGTCTTTCTCGTGGCTGTCGCTGGTGGAGTTCTCCATTCTTTTAGATTGTGAGCCCTTTTGGGACAGGGAGCCATTTAACTTTAATGTTATTATTTGCCTGTAAACCGCTTTGTGAACTTTGTGTTGAAAAGCAGTATATAAATACTAGTGATTGATTGATTGATTGATTGATTGATATAGTCAGAGCACTCTGGGAGCAAACGGGCAGCCCAATCCTATGTTGCACTGGAGCAGGCAGGCCTGCAGGCCTGTGCTGTATCCGGTGCAACATGGGAGGCCTGAAGAGCCTCTCCAGTGCAAGGGCACATTCGTTCCCTTGCACCAGGGGAGGCTCCAGCCTCCCTAGTGGGCTCCTTGGATCTGAGCCTGCTAATTAGCAGAATCGGGGCTATGTGGCCCGGGGAGGGGGCCTTGGATGCGGCCTAACAGCCACATCCCAAGCCTGCCAGCCCAGCCACCTGCCGCCCAGTTCTACCCTCCCCCCGCCCAGAACCGTCCCTGCGCTAGCTGAGTTTGTCTGGTGCAAGGGCAGCTCTTTGCCTGCACTCCCAGGCCGGCGCTACAGCTAGCGTCGGCCCGGAAGCCGAAGCACTGATGCGGGGGTGCCGGTCGGCGCCCCCACGTTGGTGCTAAGGACGTAGCACTGATGCAACAGTGGTGTTATGCTGCCGGAAAGCTGGGCGGGACATCCAGGTGATCGACAGCCCACCCGTCGTGTTCCGCAGCGTTCCGCCATTTGCGTAACCAATTACGCCGCTTGCGTACATTACGCAAATGGCGTAACGCTGCGGAATGCGACGGGCGGCCTGTTGATCACCCCGGATGTCCCGCCCAGTGTTCCGACAGCATAACACCGCTGATCAGAGCTACATCCTATCTAGGATTGCACCCTGACACTCCCACAGCAAGCAGCAAATCTGCAAATGATGCCCAAAACCCTGCATCAGAATTCCTGATGTGCAACTTGTGCATTGCTGGGGCTGTGCCCCAATTTCAGTTAACCTTGACAGAAACGTCCCACTCCCTATCTCTTAAATTCAAACTGTGCATGGCCTTGAAACCTCTTCTGTTAGCTCAGTGGTTCCCAACCTTTTTTGCAACAAGACCCCCTTTTTAGGTAGAACAACTTGTTGGGACACCCCCCCCCAGGACCTAGGGCCAGAAGTGATGTCATTAAGCATGAAGTCATCGTTTTTAATAAATCACACTTTTTTGAAAGGCAAAAGAACTCCACATGCTTCCTAGAATGATCTGAATGTTTTGTATCTGACATTTGAGTTTTGAGTTCAGTGATTGATTCATCACTGAGAACCACATTGCACAGAACGCGTTGTGGCTTTTCTATGCCATTGCTGATCAAGGTGGTAATGCCCAATTTCAGATAGTCTTCTGAGTATTTATGCTCCCCAGGAGCTAAGACTCACCTAGGCATGCAGACGGAAGGCGTGACATGCCTGCTCAAATAGAGACCTGGGAGGGACTTCATCACATACATACGCACACACCAAGACAAGCCCAGAGCAAGGCTAATTTCCCTCACAGTCATAAGCATTGAGGAGATGGCAGTTTAATGGGGAAGCCCCTTCCCTTGCCAAAATGAAGCTTCCAAGATGGTGATGCCCAGCTTTTTAAGATGATAGTCCCAAGCTCTTCGCAACTTCCTGAAAATCGGTTCGTGACCCCCTTGGGACCACTATGTTGGCTGGAAAGTTTCATCTTCCAAAAGGAGAGGGAAGAGATTTTTCCACCGTCAAAGCACATTAAGGTTTCTGTTAAAACAATTAGTAGCTACTGAAGAAATATTAGCCAATCACTTCTGACCAGTAACAAGCAATCAGTTTAACAGAGGATGGTCAGCCAGCATCTATAACCCCTCATTACTTCAAATACTTTCCCTTTAGGGTTCCTTAATTAACTAAGCACTGCCTTAGAGGGTTTGTTTGTTTGTTTCCAAGAATGTCTGGCAAGTTGAAAGCATAAAAATTCCACAAATCAACTGGCAGAGTAGCTAACGGCAGGCAATCAACTGGCAGAAAGGCCAATTATGAACAACAAAAACACATTCGAAGTGTTCTGAAACCTTTAGCCATTAACTCACATGGTATCAATTTGAAACAAAGATGTTTCTGGCAGGTCAAAATGTCCCAATTGGGGGACACCATGGAGAGGAATTTGGCTTGAAAAGTGCATCATTGACTTCTGAATTTAGGATCAATTGGGGTGGCATGCCAACATGACAAACTATTCCTTTGTGCATGGGTATGGAAAATAAAAGCAGGAGAAATGCAGGTGGAAGAGATGAACTGAGAGTGAGTAGAAGGGAAACCACACCAGCTCTTTCTCTTTCTGTCCTTCATGCACCATTTGAACTACATGCCCTTGAACATTCCACTGGTGAAAGTAGGGCCAATTCTGTTCATGAGTGGGTGGGAGTATGAGCAGAGCCTGGCAACTCAGCTGTCCACCGAACAATGGTGGGGATAACACTTTCCAGACCCATGTCCCACTAACAGCAAGTGGGAATTAAAAGTCCATGCAAATACCGTTAATTGCTCAAGTTGATAAAAACAGTGAGACAAGCCACAGGCTACATGGCAAATCATTTAGAAGACATCGCTCTGTTTTGCATCAGAGGAATTCTAATTCACAAAAATAAAGGATTGGTCCAAGACCAACAAACTCATAACAGAGAAGAAATAAGCAGAAATGACAATTAACTAAAAATGGGAGTTCATCTGAATACATGGTGAATGCTTTCCCTTCACCACTGAGCATCAGTAGTCCCACTTAACTTAGATTTAAGGAGCAGTGTGCACTTGAGCTGATGCAGAGTGACTTTTACTTAGAGCAGTGGTATTCAAACTGTGAGTCGGGTCCCACTTGGTGGGTCACGACTTGATGTCAGGTGCGTCGCGGAAAGCTGGAAGCTGTCATCTTGGAAACTGCAGACCTTACACTTGCTATATTACTTCTGTGAGTTTGAATTTTCAAGTGGTTTTTGTTTGTTTGTTTTTAATTCAGTGCTTTTACATAGTATTTTGTCCTAATCTTGCTTTCTGTCATGGATGTTTCATAGTTGTACAACTGCTGCAATCCAAAAATGCCAATTTGCATTTCAGGTGTCATTTTATTACATTACAGTGACAGCACTTCCTGCTTGATGATGTCACTTCCTGCCACAACGTCACTTCCAGGTTAATGACATCACTTCCGTTGGGTGCCAACATGAGTGCCATTCTAAAAAGTGGGTCCTGGTCTAAAAAGTTTGAATACCACTGACTTAGAGCCCAATCTATCCAATTTTCTAGCACTGATGTAGCCGTGCCACCACATCCAGCAGTGGGGGTGCAGTCAGGGAGACCTCCTCAAGATAGGGGAACATTTGAGGATGCATTGCAGCTACACTGGTGCTGGAAAATTAGATAGAATTGGGCCCTTAGTCGCACTCCACTCTTCACATAGTTAGCATTGAAAAGCAATATGGTATATTTTCTACCCAGATGAAAGCTTCAAGACTTTCTCTTTAGAAATTAAGCACTGGGATGTGAAGTCGCAACAGTGAGCGCCCCCTCCTCTGGGAGACCCCTAAGAGGCACAAGGCAGTCATGTACCCCCCCCTTGGCATAGCATCCCCTCAGGCTCCATACTTGTCACACCTCTGGGTAAAATTATATTCCTCCCTCATGTATTCACTGAGAGTAAAATCCTATTCTCGAGATAGGCTGGCACAGTTAGGCCAGCAAAGTTGGCCTGCCACAAGGGACACCGTAAAGTGCTTTTAAACCACTCTCAGAGTCAGGGAGGATGGCGCACTGCATTATGGTGGCCCTTGTGCCAACCAAACTTTGCTGACCTAATTCCAGGTTAGGATTGTGCCCTAAATGAGGGATGTGAGCCTGAGAAGCAGAACTACTTCTTTACAGAAGCAATGGGAACAATTAGAGCAGTGTTTCTCAAACTCTGGATCGGGGCCCACTAGGTGGGTTGTGAGCCAACTTCAGGTGGATTGCGTAGCACCTAGCGCAGCCATCACTGAAAATATGGGAAGATGGGAAATTGGAAAAGAAGAGGGGTATTTTGCTTGTGTCAAAGTTATACATAGGCTTTTTCCCTTTCTGTGCTATTGGAAAATGGCTGAGAAATAACCCAACTTCTTGCTGCATTCTGGGTCCTGGACAGATTGTCATTCTAAAACATGGGTCTAAAAAGTGCTAAAAAGTTTGAGAACCACTGAATTAAAGAGTGTTTGTCCTGGGACAGGACTCTGAAATTTGGACGTCCCATCTAAGTCAAACAGTATACAACAGCAGTTTGGGGGCTATTACAGTAGGGTGCGGATCTGGGCTGACTGAAGACCTCCCAGTGTCTGAGGAAGTATACCAAATGCTGTCATAAGAACACAAGAAAAGCCCCACTGGATCAGGCCAAGGGCCCCTCTAGTCCAGCCTCCTGTATCTCACAGTGGCCCACCAGATGCCTCAGGGAGCAGGCGAGACAACCAGATACTTGTGTCTTGTTGCCACACCCCTGCATCCAGCATTCTCAAGTAGCCTATTACCCTTGCACCACCCCCAAAGAAGACACCAAACTGAAGTTAAGGTTTAACTTTATTAACACAAGTGTAAATCATGAAACCTTCTGAACACCTGCCCCTCCCTCCCCAGTCTGGGGTAGGCAAAGACCTTCCGTCCATGGCCAATTTGGATGACAGAAAAAAATTCCTACCCGGCCCTCATGATGAGCGACCAGCTAATCTCAGACTGGACATACCCCTCATAGCTTGTAACCTGTAATGGAGTTTTCCTCCATAAATCTGTCCAATCCCTTTTTAAAGGCATCCAGGCCAGGCGGCATCACCACACCCTGTGGCAAGGTGCTCCACAGACCAATTACACGCTGGGTAAAGACATATTTTCTGTCCCTACTCCTAAAGTAATCTGTCCCTACTGTTCTCACCCTCCCCAGATTTTAAAAGGGGAATGGAGCAGAAGGGGGAACGGGCGGGATAGAAAGGTGGTGGGCTAGAGCATCAGAGACCCTAGATCCCACCCTAGAGACCCTAGAGCAAAAGAGCCCACCACTCTTTTATCCTCCACACATCCACTCTGTTCTCCTCTTTCTTTCAACCCAGGAACTTTGTGGACAGGCTGGCTCTTCTTCAGAGCAGTAGTTCAGTTACCTGCCACCCAAAGAGATATATGCGTTATGATTAAAGGGAAAGCAGGATGTGGATGGTTGTGACTCCAAGAGATGATCATGAGTCAGAAGAAACTCCTGGTGCTTCTTCAGAGGCAAAGCCACCAACTTCTCCTTCCCTGGTGGCTGTGCCCAAAAGAGACACTCTATCTCTCTGTGTGTTTGTTATGCTTGTATCCATGGAGCCAGTGCTTAAAATACGGGGTTGGGTTCTTTCGATCAGCATTTTGATTTCTAAGCCCTTGACAGGGTAATTGTTGTAATAGGGTATTTTGGTGAGCCCTCTGCTGGAGGCTGTCCAAGCAATGCAAATGTCTCTGAATTTGGCAAATGGATCCTTTTCACTGAGCCCACGCAAATGTGTCACAGTTTAAAACTGAAAGGGGTTGGGTTTTTTTTCCCCTCTTTAGCGGCAGCCACAAGCATTGAGATCTGCATTTAAAATGTGCAGGCGCACGTAGGAGTAAAACTGACAGATTATAATTATCAATAGACAAGGGGGGAAAACAAAAATTAATTTCCAAGGCAAAACATATAATTTGCTTTTAAACTGTAATAGCTGTTCCATTCCTCATGCAATTTACTGCGCTGAACATCAGACTTAAGTTGTCTGGGACTCCAGCATCTCTCCCCTTCTCCGGTTAACATGACCTATAGGAGAGTATTGCAGGCTTTAACATGAATGTAGATAGACAAGGGTCTGACAGTGTAAAGATGGGAGCTAGCAGAGCCCATTAGCCATGGCTACTGGTTCAGGTTGATTGCGCCATATGTTAATGTTCAATAATGTTTAATTCTTTTTCTTTAATCTTTTCAATAAAACAACGTATTTTGACCCTTGGTCTGCCTGGTCCCTGGTATGGAAAGTACCACGGACTGTCATATCTCCTGGCTTTGCAGGCGTTCCTGTGAGTCTGATTTTGATAGGAACCTCTGACGTTCAGTATTTTCCTGGGAGGTGGGTTCTGCTCAGACAGCCCCCCCCAGTCCAGATCTGAAAGCAGTGGATTCATTCTACCAAAGCTTTTCCCCATTTATCTGTGTGCCCATACATAAGAGAGAGGGGAGCAGGAAGGGAGTGCACATGCTAACCACTAGATACTACTGCCCTGGGTCAGCTCTGGGTTTGCTTGTGTCAAGGTTATAGATAGGCTTTTTCCCTCTCTGTGCAGATTCTGAGAGTTCCTCTTTCTTTACAGAACGTACTGTAGTTTTGGGGCAGTTTCCCATATGGTCTTAATGGATTCCTTGAAGTTTAGAAGTAAAAAGGTAATCAAGAATAAATAACTCATTCTGCAGTGCATATCTTTCAAAGATCATTTTTCAAACATTATTGAAATGGTGGAGCCCTGAACTGAGAGAGGGAGCAATCTTTCAGCTGTGCCTTTTTTAAGGGCAACATGAGTAATTCTGCAGTAAAGGAAAAAAACCTCATGTTTTACAAAATGATATGAAAATATCATTATAAACAATGGAGGTGGAAATGGAAAGGTAATGCCTCATTGTCCGTGAATCACACATGGCAGTTGCACAAAAATGTGCATACCTCCTGCACAGAAGCACTTGGTTGTGCTTGGAATGGGTTCCAGAATTATCAGGTTCTAGACTCTGATAGAAGATTCCAAGAAAACTCCAAATCATTTCCATTTCTCTCACATGTTAATGTTATGCCATGGGCAAAAGGGATAAAATGGAAGTACTCAAGCCACAGACCAGTAGTCTTCTACTTTTTTATGCCATGACCCCAATCAATCAATCAATCAATCAATCAATCAATCAATCAATCAATCAA
>JAJKFI010036670.1:0-10387 GCA_029204185.1 Lerista edwardsae
TCTTGATCTTCTGCGCGGTGTGGGCAGTGTGTGTGTTGGGGGGGGGGGAAGAATGCCATAAATGAGAAGTTGTCACCAGATGTTGCCCAAGATAACAACATCCCTCTCTTCGCAGTTTAATTGCAACCTCTGGAATTTCTCCCTGAGTAAACATTTCCTCTTGTGTTGTTTGGTTTTGTTTGGAGTTGCAGTTTCGGGAAGAGGGAGTCACTCCTGGGCAACTTCTGCTGAGACGGCGGAGGCAACCTATGGAAGATATTCTCCCATCAGCAGGAAGAGAAGACCGGGAATGTGCACTTGAATAGTGTCCCTCGGTCCACTTGACTTAAGTCCCGTCAATCAAAGAACGCAATCCTCACCCGGAATTAGGCTGGCACAAATTAGGCCAGCAAAGTTGGGCCAGCACCAGGGCCATTGTAAAGTGCATTTGGACCACTCTCAGAGTCAGAATTGTGCATGTCTGTCCCAGCAAGCTGTAGCTCAGAGAATTATCTTCCTGGCATCTGGCACTCCACCCACCCCCCGGGTCACACAGCGCCCGGCCTTTTGATTTATAGCGGCACCCTGGAAGATCGCAGGCGAGGAAAATCGTTGCGAGGCAGGTAGGAATAAATTATGCAAAACCATGCGTTATCTGGGCGCCACGCAAACACGGGCAGGCACACCTCAGTGATCTATCGTTCCCCATGCAGATGTTTTGCTGCAAAGAGATTTTTAATAAGTAAATCAAAGCGACATTGCCTCTGCCTAGGGTGAGGCGGTGTGTGTGTGTGTGTGTGCGTGTGTGTGTGTGCGTGTGTGCACAAGTCATCTGTTCCTTCGGGGAGAAGGTCTGCATGCCTGGGTTGCAGACTTGGCACTGTTTCTTCCTAGAAGTGACTCAAGCTGCCAACCAATTAAGGGATTTTTTTCTTGATGGATCGCCTGCCTCCGAACCAGTTAATCAATAGATCAATTCTGTTTAAATACATTTGTTCAGGTTACCAGGTGCTTGGGGGGGGGGTAGGTGCCCACCTGAATGATAAGGTACCAGCTATGAGCGTCTTCGGCCCAGCTAGTTTTTGTTGGAAACCGAACCCAAACTGGCCGGCCGCTTCTCGACTGCTGCCGCAGCCCCACGTATAGTATAGCCTCCAAACTCATTAAAGGCATGCCTTATTAATGTGTGGCTCGCTGATTCAAATGGGCTGCCGCTGATTAATCAGGGAATGGTTCAGGCCTGCAGAAAGTCGTCCTGCACCAGCCCAAGTGAAATGAACGCCCTTGTTCATTTTGGTGGGGCACGTGCAAGAGAAGGAGGCTCGTCGCTCCGTGGGCGCTCACACAGATCTCAGGTTGCAATGTCACAGCCACAGACTTTTTTAAAACGTCGAGTCGAGTCTGAGAGCGCAAGCTGGAGTTAGCCCAGCACGAGTTTGGCCAGCAAAGTTTGGCCAGTGCAAGGGACACCGTAAAACGCATCCGGACCGCTCTCGGAGTCAGGGAGGAGGGCGCACGTCTGCGTTCTGGCCTCTCTGACCCTGAGAGTGGTCCAAACATACTTGACGGTGGCCCTGGTGCTGGGCAAACTTTGCTGACCTATCTCCAGGTTAGGATTGCGCCCTCAGAGTCACCAGCTCTCTTTTGGATCAGAGTAGCCAATATAACCGTTGGGATCAGTGTTGTTCAACCTGTGGGTTGGGACCCCAATGTGGGGAAGTCATTTGAGGGGGGGGGCGGGAGTCATGGCCACTTTTCGAAGCCCATGCGAGAGAGGGCTTGGCTCCAATCCAGTAATTGTACTGCCTTCACACAGGGGCGGACCTAGTCAAAATGGCGCCTGGGGCACCCAATAGAAGTGCACCCCCACAGGAGCCCAGGTCTACCCATTAGAAACGGCCATGGGTAGACCTGGACTCCAGAGCCCAGATCTACCCATTAGAAATGGCTGCAGGTAGACCTGGGCTCCAGAGCCCAGATCTACCCACAGCTGTTTCTAATGGGTAGATCTGGGCTCCAGAGCCCAGGTCTACCTGTGCAATGTAGCGGGGGCCACTGGCGCCCCCCTAGACAGCCCCAAGACGGCGCCCAGGGCTTGTGCCCCCCCTGCCCCCTAGATCCGCCACTGCCTTCACAAAACTGAGTTCTTGATACCGTCGTTTCCTGCTCCTCGTGGATTCTCCAGTCCGTCTCCAGACTCTAGTTGAGGCCATTCAACAGGCCCCAGCTGCAGGCCCCCCCTCTTTGCACAGCATTTCCAAGAGCAAGGATTGGAACTGACATCCCTGGGACCAGGTTGGGGCTCCTGCCTTTCGTGTTGGTTAGGGAGCCCTCCACGAGTGCGGTGGCTGTATCAGATTTTCTTGACAACCCCAAATGAGCCGGCGTCAAACTCCTTCGTACTGGAATTAGCGAGATGTGTTTGTTGCACACAGAGGCGCATCACGTTCCACATAATACTGTTCTGTTGGGAACTGCAGCATCAATAAAAAGTAAAAAAAAAAAAAAGGGGGGGGACAGGGAAGAAAATTACCAAAGCGATCTGCTCGGCAGCCAAAGGCATTCTCTTGTTTTTGTGCATCTGCAAGTTTAAAAAATGAGCGCTCCTCCTCTCCTCGCCTGGTTTATTTAAGAACAGCCGATCAATGGAGGGTAACTGAGGTTGCAGTCCTAGCAGTGCCGGGTTAATCCAGTAGCAAACGTAGCGTATGCTATGGGCCCCACATTTTCGAGGGCCCTACACTAAATCCGGGCAAGTTGTCTCTGGTGAAATTGTCATGATCTGGGAACGCTTTTGTGAACGAGTTGGGGAAGCTGCCATGCTGCATGGTACATAATTGTTATGGAATTATGGACATCATTAATAACATGATAGAAATACGTTAAAAGTAGGCTACTTCAGAGTGCCAGGTGCAAGGGAGTGGCGACAGGATGCAGGCATCTTGTTGTCTCACGTGCTCCCTGAGGCATCTGGTGGACCACTATGAGATACAGGAAGCTGGACTAGATGGGCCTTTGGCCTGATCCAGCAGGGCTCTTATCCACTATGCAAAAACCTTCCAGGGGTTTCAGGGACCTTCAGAATGGCACTTGTGACAAGCTCTGACCCTTTAAAATGCCTGGCAGAAGCATTCACCAGCCATGTTTAAGGGGCCCATGCTGGTCGCAGGTGATGTTCTGAAGACCCTTGCAGTAAGCACGAAGCACTACTGAGGACATAGGACTTCCTTCTGAGTAAATCACATAGGCTTGCATTCTGAGTGTGAGTCAAAGCTTCAATCCGCGTCTTTGTAGCCCAACGAGATGAACAGCTGGGGAGAGACTGCTGATGAGTTGCTCCATCCTAAGAAATCTCTTTGATACTCTTTTTTCCTTCTTGCCAGGAGAATTGCAGAGATGGGAAAGGAGGCCTGGAGCGATCCTCCCTGTCCTCTTTTGCTGTTCAAGTCCCTCTTGCACCTTAGGTCATGCACATTCCTGCCGTCTGCGAAGGCTGCGTGGAGCATGGCAGAGGCGTGACAGTTTGCTCTAACCTTGCCAATGGGCATTCCGCTTCTCAGCGATCGGAGCGACGTTGCCACCACTGTCATGGCAGGTTGGGAAATTCAAGGTTGCGCACAGCTCTCTAAAGGAAACAGCTGGAGGCATCAACTCAGGTTGTGCACAGCTCTCTGAAGAGAACAGCCGGAAGCATAGACTCAGAGATGGGAAAGGGGGCCTGAAGAGGTGCCTTTTGGATACGGGTGTCTCTCTCTCCTGGGCAAGGCATGATGGAACAGCCGTCCATGAAGTCAGAGCATGGCTCCGTCTAGCCTAGGAATTGCCAACTAGTATGGCCACGGCCAGTGGTGTCATTCAAATGATTTAGGAACAGGAACTCACTTTTGATGGGCACTTGTCGGGAACTCGGAACCAGCCACGGAGCCCGTTAGGATCCGGAACGCCCGTTCCAGTCCGTTCCTCCTGAATGACATCACTGCCTTCGCCTCTCTAGGAATCCGGAGTCGCTCCCTTTAACCCTCTGAGTGCCGGCCAACCAAGAAGAAAAGCTCTTTGCAGAGGAACTGGGAGGGGGGAGGAGGGAGAGTGAAGTGGGCGGAGTCAGCCCTAATTTTAACTAGTGGAACTGAGTTCCCCCGCGTTCCCCCTGCATGACATCACTGGCCACGGCCCAGTAAAGGGCCTTGCGACCCGAGATCACACAGCGGAGGTGCCCACAGCTGAACGCAGGGCATGTGCCTTCAGATCGAGTCCCAGCAGAGCGACTAATTCCAGGTACTGTCGTGCTTTCCTTCCTTAGGAGGCAAATGTTGAGGCGGGGGGAGAGAAAGAGCTGAAGTAAATGAGCCGCACTGGGGGGAAAATAGACGACGAGGCCATAAAGAAGCCATTTACTATCCTGTGAAGGGCTGATCCCTTCCGCTTAACAAACTGGTTATTAATGTAACGTGGCCCTGCTGAGTTCATCGAGACAGCCCCCCCCCCGCTTCCAGAAGGCTCCCACCTCCACACTCCAGCTCCTCTCCGATCGTTTCTCCCTCGCAATATTGCGCACTATCTCGCCATTATCCTGGCTGTACATTTTCTTTACTGCCTCTTCTTTCTTGAGGCGAAACTGTGCCATCTCTCTCGCCGTTACCCCCATTGAGAGGCCTGATTTATAAGGCCCATTTGTTTCCCTTGGGTTCCACAAGGCTGTCCTTCTCTCGCCTTCTGCGCAGTCGTGCGTGTGTCAGTGCAGTGCGCAAAAGAAGGCAGCTGCCTTGACGGAGTCCCATGTCAGAGTCTTAACTGAGCTGCGATTTGCCCCTCAAAGTAAAGCCACAGGGCTTTGCCAACCGACCAATTAGGGTAAACCGTTTTAAGTCAGTGGCAGCCAAATCCTGACCTGCGCTAGGACAGACCAGGGACGTCCAGGGGACAGCCACTAACATTGAGTGTTGGGAGAGTTAGAACGGATAAAAGGAAATACTGTTTTACCCAGCGTGTGATTAATCTGTGGAACTCCTTGCCACAGGAGGTGGTGATGGCTTGGAAAACGTTTTTCATTTCACAAATGTAACCAGCAGGAAAGAAAGACACAAATGGAAGAGAATTAAAAAAGGGCCCCATCCATTAAAATGCACAACTGTATCCAGCTGGCCACGTCTCCCTCCAGATGTGGTTTGGAGAGGATGAGAACGTTGCACCATGGGAAACGGGAGCGCTGATGTGTGCGACTATTCAGCATCACCAAGATGGAAGGCGTTCAGACGGAACGTTCAAAATATGAAGGGGGCCTTGTGCAAAGCGTTTCCCTCTGACGTCAGCTATCCTGGCTGCTTGCAAAACAATTTTTTTTTAAAAACCGCCAAGCACGGTCCACTTAGGAGGACTAACAGCCTGTGAAATGTCATTGTTCCTGATTTTCCAGTGAGAGCGGATCATCAAAACAAAGCAAAAAGGAGCCACTGTCAAGTGCATTTGGGCCACTCTTGGCATCAGGGAGGATGGCGCACATCTGTGTGCTGGCCTCTCTGACTCTGAAAGTGGTCCAAACATGCTCTACGGTGGCCCTTGTGCCGGCCAAACTTTGCTGGCCTAACTCAAGGTTAGGACTGCGCCCTCAGTCTGGGCCTTTAGAACATAAGACGAGCCCCGCTGGATCAAGCCAAAGGCCCATCTAGTCCAGCTTCCTGGATCTCACAGTGGCCTACCAGATGCCTCAGGGAGCACACGAGACAACAAGATGCCTGCATGTCATTGCCATTCTCTTGTATCTGGCATTCTGAGGTAAATGTCTGAGGTTGAATTCTGAGGTAAATTTGAGGTAACTCTCTCTCTCTCTCTCTCTCTCTCTCTCTCTCACACACACACACACACACACACACACAGAGAGAGAGAGAGAGAGAGAGAGAGAGAGAGAGAGAGAGAGAGAGAGCAATGTATCTGCCTCCAGACGCATTGCTTAATGACCTTGCCTGTTGCCTCTCTGCCACACATACCTGCAACCCCTCCGGCCAGGAGATGTGGCCTTTCCCAGCTCTCAGATCTGGGCCCTTGACACTCCCCACTGCATGCATGGTGCTTTTTTTTTTTAATGCTATCTATGAATTAAATTATAGATGGTCCTTCTGTTTTGTTTCCTAATGGAGGCAGCTTATCTGGTGTCAATGGGCCGTGGTTTGTTTTTTACATGACCCGTGGTTGTCACCCATGGTTTTTTCGTGAGCGCACACGTCATTCCTGGGTTCTGTTTCCTGATTTGATCGTTCAAAGGGGACCGTTGACACTGGATTCCGGGGCCAGGAGGTGGATGAGCCGTTGGCTCACTGGAAACTGGAAACAAACACCTGTGTCAAGTACAGTTCATGATGAACGTACAGGTTGTGGGTATCCCTTATCCAGCTGCTTTGGTCGGGAAGGTGTCTCGATTTCGGAATAACTGCATGAATATAATGAGAGATGCTTCCTCTTGCTCTTTTCACTGTGACCCATTTGGGTGTCTGCTGGCCAACAACGGCACACACCATAGAGCAGAGAGTAGAACTTACAGCCTGTACGTGGGAATGAGCACCAGACCGCCTAGTGTTCACATTACAGAAAGTTGTGGTTTTTTTAAGTTTGGGTTTTGGATGTCCATCAATCTTCAGCAGGCAATAGTAAACCCAGCCTGGACAGGTCCTCAAGGTTGGACTCCTTTTGCCGGCTGACCTCCTCACGCATTCCCACACTGGCTAATCGCCTCCACAGTGTCTCCGTCCTGCCACAACGGGTACAGCAGGTTATTCCAGCCTGACATTCTGTCTCCCATCCAAAAACAAAACCACAGATTCTCCTACTTAGCTTCAGGCAGTACCGGCTGCTCCATAAGCAGTTCACATCTCCTGCCATTGGAATGGGAGAGAAGTGAAAGACAGAGGGGGTTCAGGGTTCCGCTGCAGACCCTCCTGAAGGCCAGGGGTCCCCGGAAACTGCTCAAGTATGCCAACATTTGACACTAGCCAATGCCTAGATTTTGGAGGAAAACAACAACAACAACAGGTACTATCTGCATGCTTTTAGGAGTATCTTTAAACTTCACAAGGACTAGAAACTTGTTTTTTTAATGAAGAAAAATGTCTGAGATTCTTAGTAAGCTGGATAGTGTATCTAACATCACTGCTTCCCCCCTCCTCCGTGTTCCTATGGAATCAGTGGATAATCCCCCAGCCTTGTATATATCCATTTCTAATTTTGTCTTCCTTGGTTTCCCTGCTGGAGATGACTGACAGACAACGAAACTGTTACTCCTGCTGTGCTTCTTGGTAATTGGGTGAAACAGCAAATGTTTTATTAACTCTCTCTCTCTCTCTCTCTCTCTCTCTCTCTCTCTCCTGCCCCCCCCTTGTAAGACCTTCTCCAAACCTGCTGTGTCAACAGTGTCTACCATGCCATAAAGAGAACTGTCAATCAGTTCTTTTTGACACACACACACACACACACACACACCCAAGACATCTTCTTAGCCAGGCAGTAATGGGAAGCATTTTGAATCAGTCTCGACAATTGTTTGGGTGCTTTCCTCCTTCCTTCTTTTAATACTATTATCAGTGTCTGTTTTAGATTTGACGACATATAGGGCAAAAAAAAAAAAAAGGCTCCAATGACTGTTTGGAAAGGCCAACGAGGAGGCATCCATTTATGTTGCCGGTTGCATTTGATTTGGAAAGATGTTCTCTGATTAGCTAATGAAAGTGTTTCCCGGTGCAGAGGGCGAAAAGATGCCCCGGAAGAGATGTCACAACAGGAAGTGACATTTTCATTTGTATGTTCATTGTCTTGGGTTTTTTGGTCCTACCATTTGATAGACTGCAGATATTCCAATGCAGTTTGCTTAATTGCATTAAGCATTAAATTACCTATCCAATGATATACAACATGATGGTATTGCTCGTTTTCACAATTTTGGCCACTAATGTCAAGCTCAGTTTGTTGCCCCTCTAAGGTTTTTGCCCAGGGCTATTGCACCCTCCTCCACTTCTTTAGCTACCCTCCTGCTTAGAGGCCTGCAGGTAAATAAGTAAACAGTCTGCATTGCCTGCTGTCATTTGACCAAGTTTTCACTTTTATGGTATCTCCCAGTTCAATTACATTTCTCTTCATTTCACTTCTTGTTTTGGTCCAGTTTAGCTAAGGACCATGGTCTTTGTTATATTTCAGCTCTGGTAGAACTAGGTCCAAACTGCGAACGGGGAGATTCCGGCTGGACATCCGGAAGAACTCCTTGACAATGAAGGCGGTTCGACAGTGGAACAGATTGC
Source organism: Lerista edwardsae (assembly GCA_029204185.1). Lineage (NCBI taxonomy): Eukaryota > Metazoa > Chordata > Lepidosauria > Squamata > Scincidae > Lerista > Lerista edwardsae. The sequence continues at coordinate 8,262 of JAJKFI010036670.1, forward strand.
CACTGGAGGGAGGTGGTGGATTCTCCCTCACTGGAGACTTTCAAGCAGAGGCTCGACAGGCACCTGCTGGAGATGCTCTAGGAGGATTTCCTGCTTCAGGCAGGGGGTTGGATTAGATGACCTTGGAGGTCCCTTCCAGTGCTATAATTCTATGATTCTTTAGCCTTCTTTTCTTAGTATAGTGCTGAGGTTCATGCTGGGAAAAAAAAAAAATCTGGCTCTGTTTTGAATGCTTTTTCAAGTGTTACTTGGACACGTTTTGAAGGCCTCGCCGAAATCTACATGAAAATGCCAGATCATTAATTTCCCAAAATGATAAGAGTAATGGAGAGGAACGAACGTTTTTTATTCTTAAATTCAAATTTCCATTCAGAGCTCCACTTTATCTTGGCTTCAATGCACTGGGCGGTTGTTGGTGTATATTTTAGCACATCATTCCCAATGAAAATATGTGTGATCAGGAAAAGGCAGGCAATTATTCACGGGAACCTCTCGTTCAACTAATTCCACTTCATTTCTGAGACTGGGTATCAATGAGGTTCCTTTGTCACCTCGAAGCCTCCAGCTGGAATGAGAAATAAATCCTGGGCCAGATTCTGACACGACCCTCTCTGTCGGGATTTCGCTTTTCAAATGCAAATGAAGGCTTCTCATGCCCATTTCGTGGGCGCAGCGTTGGGATACAGTCTGCTGGTTCACATGCAGGAGGGACTTTTTTTTGTGTATCACAACGCTTTGAAGAGCTGTTGTGATTGATCAAAATGTCTTTTGAATAAACTGGACATCCATCCTTTCAGTGTGCATCTCCATCGCCAGAACCATCAAACTATCCATCTCCCTTTCAAATGCACCCACATGTCCTCTCCTAATGGCTGGTTTCCACGCAAGCAAGCTCATTGTTCAATGACTGCGGTGTCAACTTGTGACTTGGATGTGTCAGCACACTTTATATGGGCATATGCTCTGTGACCATTTCTGTCTAGCCCAGACATCAAGAAGAGCCCCATTGGATCAGGCCCAAGGCCCATCTAGTCCAGCTTTCTGTATCTCACAGCGGCCCACCAGATGCCTCAGGGAACACACAAGACAAGTAGATACCTGCATCCCATTGCCACTCCCCTGCATCTGGCACTCCGAGGTAGCCTACCTCTAAAATAAGGAGGTTGCACTAACCATCATGGCCTGTAGTCTGTGATGGACTTTTCCTCTAGAAATCTGTCCAGTCCCCTTTTAAAGGCCTCTAGGCCAGATGCCATCGCCACCTCCTGTGGCAAGGAGTTCCACAGATTAATTACCCAAGCCCAGGCCTTTTGCCATCTTTGCCATCTACAGTAACAGGGACAACTGCTCACAGAAACCACAACCACAAATCGAACCAGGAACATTCTGCGCACTGAACTTGTACTCTCCCACTATGCTGCGGGGCAGGGGCGTAGCTAACAAAAGTGTAGCCCAGTGCAGAGGGCAAAATGTTGCCCCGGAAGTGACATCACAACAGGAAGTGACGTCACCATTGTATTTTTGTTCTCTCTGGGGTTTTTTTGGCCATAAACTTTGATAGTGTAAGGATATTACACTCTGGTTTGTTCCACTGCAAACTGAGGCCATTGATCGAGGGTGTGATAACACTGCAGCTGAAAGGGCCAACCCACAATGTGAGTACATTTGGACATGTCGGAATGTGCATGGCATGCTGACATGGCCATGTGCTCTACCTCAGGAGCACGTCCTGCTTGCTCTCTAAGTATACAGGTGTATGTGGTGGCAGGTTAGTGAGATGGTAAAATGGACTGCACCACACCACTGCTATGAGCGCGTGTGTGACATGTATGAATCCCTCTTGTTTTGTTTTTTACCACCCTGCAAGTAGAAAGCTAGCATCTCAAGATCAAGAGCTGTGCCTACGATGCTGGCTTTCTACTTGCAGGGTGTTTTGAACTCAGGAGAAATGCCATCCACTGCTGGCAGTCTCAGTTGAGACAGTCCGTTTTACAACCTAGTTTCTTCCGCTAAGCCTTGAACTCTTGGTTCAGGACTCCAGCTGCAGTCTCTCTCCTGAAATCCTCACCTGAGATTTAAACACACACACACACACACACACACACACACACACACACACACACACA
>JAJKFI010036671.1:0-10385 GCA_029204185.1 Lerista edwardsae
TCTTGATCTTCTGCGCGGTGTGGGCAGTGTGTGTGTTGGGGGGGGGGAAGAATGCCATAAATGAGAAGTTGTCACCAGATGTTGCCCAAGATAACAACATCCCTCTCTTCGCAGTTTAATTGCAACCTCTGGAATTTCTCCCTGAGTAAACATTTCCTCTTGTGTTGTTTGGTTTTGTTTGGAGTTGCAGTTTCGGGAAGAGGGAGTCACTCCTGGGCAACTTCTGCTGAGACGGCGGAGGCAACCTATGGAAGATATTCTCCCATCAGCAGGAAGAGAAGACCGGGAATGTGCACTTGAATAGTGTCCCTCGGTCCACTTGACTTAAGTCCCGTCAATCAAAGAACGCAATCCTCACCCGGAATTAGGCTGGCACAAATTAGGCCAGCAAAGTTGGGCCAGCACCAGGGCCATTGTAAAGTGCATTTGGACCACTCTCAGAGTCAGAATTGTGCATGTCTGTCCCAGCAAGCTGTAGCTCAGAGAATTATCTTCCTGGCATCTGGCACTCCACCCACCCCCCGGGTCACACAGCGCCCGGCCTTTTGATTTATAGCGGCACCCTGGAAGATCGCAGGCGAGGAAAATCGTTGCGAGGCAGGTAGGAATAAATTATGCAAAACCATGCGTTATCTGGGCGCCACGCAAACACGGGCAGGCACACCTCAGTGATCTATCGTTCCCCATGCAGATGTTTTGCTGCAAAGAGATTTTTAATAAGTAAATCAAAGCGACATTGCCTCTGCCTAGGGTGAGGCGGTGTGTGTGTGTGTGTGTGCGTGTGTGTGTGTGCGTGTGTGCACAAGTCATCTGTTCCTTCGGGGAGAAGGTCTGCATGCCTGGGTTGCAGACTTGGCACTGTTTCTTCCTAGAAGTGACTCAAGCTGCCAACCAATTAAGGGATTTTTTTCTTGATGGATCGCCTGCCTCCGAACCAGTTAATCAATAGATCAATTCTGTTTAAATACATTTGTTCAGGTTACCAGGTGCTTGGGGGGGGGGTAGGTGCCCACCTGAATGATAAGGTACCAGCTATGAGCGTCTTCGGCCCAGCTAGTTTTTGTTGGAAACCGAACCCAAACTGGCCGGCCGCTTCTCGACTGCTGCCGCAGCCCCACGTATAGTATAGCCTCCAAACTCATTAAAGGCATGCCTTATTAATGTGTGGCTCGCTGATTCAAATGGGCTGCCGCTGATTAATCAGGGAATGGTTCAGGCCTGCAGAAAGTCGTCCTGCACCAGCCCAAGTGAAATGAACGCCCTTGTTCATTTTGGTGGGGCACGTGCAAGAGAAGGAGGCTCGTCGCTCCGTGGGCGCTCACACAGATCTCAGGTTGCAATGTCACAGCCACAGACTTTTTTAAAACGTCGAGTCGAGTCTGAGAGCGCAAGCTGGAGTTAGCCCAGCACGAGTTTGGCCAGCAAAGTTTGGCCAGTGCAAGGGACACCGTAAAACGCATCCGGACCGCTCTCGGAGTCAGGGAGGAGGGCGCACGTCTGCGTTCTGGCCTCTCTGACCCTGAGAGTGGTCCAAACATACTTGACGGTGGCCCTGGTGCTGGGCAAACTTTGCTGACCTATCTCCAGGTTAGGATTGCGCCCTCAGAGTCACCAGCTCTCTTTTGGATCAGAGTAGCCAATATAACCGTTGGGATCAGTGTTGTTCAACCTGTGGGTTGGGACCCCAATGTGGGGAAGTCATTTGAGGGGGGGGCGGGAGTCATGGCCACTTTTCGAAGCCCATGCGAGAGAGGGCTTGGCTCCAATCCAGTAATTGTACTGCCTTCACACAGGGGCGGACCTAGTCAAAATGGCGCCTGGGGCACCCAATAGAAGTGCACCCCCACAGGAGCCCAGGTCTACCCATTAGAAACGGCCATGGGTAGACCTGGACTCCAGAGCCCAGATCTACCCATTAGAAATGGCTGCAGGTAGACCTGGGCTCCAGAGCCCAGATCTACCCACAGCTGTTTCTAATGGGTAGATCTGGGCTCCAGAGCCCAGGTCTACCTGTGCAATGTAGCGGGGGCCACTGGCGCCCCCCTAGACAGCCCCAAGACGGCGCCCAGGGCTTGTGCCCCCCCTGCCCCCTAGATCCGCCACTGCCTTCACAAAACTGAGTTCTTGATACCGTCGTTTCCTGCTCCTCGTGGATTCTCCAGTCCGTCTCCAGACTCTAGTTGAGGCCATTCAACAGGCCCCAGCTGCAGGCCCCCCCTCTTTGCACAGCATTTCCAAGAGCAAGGATTGGAACTGACATCCCTGGGACCAGGTTGGGGCTCCTGCCTTTCGTGTTGGTTAGGGAGCCCTCCACGAGTGCGGTGGCTGTATCAGATTTTCTTGACAACCCCAAATGAGCCGGCGTCAAACTCCTTCGTACTGGAATTAGCGAGATGTGTTTGTTGCACACAGAGGCGCATCACGTTCCACATAATACTGTTCTGTTGGGAACTGCAGCATCAATAAAAAGTAAAAAAAAAAAAAAGGGGGGGGACAGGGAAGAAAATTACCAAAGCGATCTGCTCGGCAGCCAAAGGCATTCTCTTGTTTTTGTGCATCTGCAAGTTTAAAAAATGAGCGCTCCTCCTCTCCTCGCCTGGTTTATTTAAGAACAGCCGATCAATGGAGGGTAACTGAGGTTGCAGTCCTAGCAGTGCCGGGTTAATCCAGTAGCAAACGTAGCGTATGCTATGGGCCCCACATTTTCGAGGGCCCTACACTAAATCCGGGCAAGTTGTCTCTGGTGAAATTGTCATGATCTGGGAACGCTTTTGTGAACGAGTTGGGGAAGCTGCCATGCTGCATGGTACATAATTGTTATGGAATTATGGACATCATTAATAACATGATAGAAATACGTTAAAAGTAGGCTACTTCAGAGTGCCAGGTGCAAGGGAGTGGCGACAGGATGCAGGCATCTTGTTGTCTCACGTGCTCCCTGAGGCATCTGGTGGACCACTATGAGATACAGGAAGCTGGACTAGATGGGCCTTTGGCCTGATCCAGCAGGGCTCTTATCCACTATGCAAAAACCTTCCAGGGGTTTCAGGGACCTTCAGAATGGCACTTGTGACAAGCTCTGACCCTTTAAAATGCCTGGCAGAAGCATTCACCAGCCATGTTTAAGGGGCCCATGCTGGTCGCAGGTGATGTTCTGAAGACCCTTGCAGTAAGCACGAAGCACTACTGAGGACATAGGACTTCCTTCTGAGTAAATCACATAGGCTTGCATTCTGAGTGTGAGTCAAAGCTTCAATCCGCGTCTTTGTAGCCCAACGAGATGAACAGCTGGGGAGAGACTGCTGATGAGTTGCTCCATCCTAAGAAATCTCTTTGATACTCTTTTTTCCTTCTTGCCAGGAGAATTGCAGAGATGGGAAAGGAGGCCTGGAGCGATCCTCCCTGTCCTCTTTTGCTGTTCAAGTCCCTCTTGCACCTTAGGTCATGCACATTCCTGCCGTCTGCGAAGGCTGCGTGGAGCATGGCAGAGGCGTGACAGTTTGCTCTAACCTTGCCAATGGGCATTCCGCTTCTCAGCGATCGGAGCGACGTTGCCACCACTGTCATGGCAGGTTGGGAAATTCAAGGTTGCGCACAGCTCTCTAAAGGAAACAGCTGGAGGCATCAACTCAGGTTGTGCACAGCTCTCTGAAGAGAACAGCCGGAAGCATAGACTCAGAGATGGGAAAGGGGGCCTGAAGAGGTGCCTTTTGGATACGGGTGTCTCTCTCTCCTGGGCAAGGCATGATGGAACAGCCGTCCATGAAGTCAGAGCATGGCTCCGTCTAGCCTAGGAATTGCCAACTAGTATGGCCACGGCCAGTGGTGTCATTCAAATGATTTAGGAACAGGAACTCACTTTTGATGGGCACTTGTCGGGAACTCGGAACCAGCCACGGAGCCCGTTAGGATCCGGAACGCCCGTTCCAGTCCGTTCCTCCTGAATGACATCACTGCCTTCGCCTCTCTAGGAATCCGGAGTCGCTCCCTTTAACCCTCTGAGTGCCGGCCAACCAAGAAGAAAAGCTCTTTGCAGAGGAACTGGGAGGGGGGAGGAGGGAGAGTGAAGTGGGCGGAGTCAGCCCTAATTTTAACTAGTGGAACTGAGTTCCCCCGCGTTCCCCCTGCATGACATCACTGGCCACGGCCCAGTAAAGGGCCTTGCGACCCGAGATCACACAGCGGAGGTGCCCACAGCTGAACGCAGGGCATGTGCCTTCAGATCGAGTCCCAGCAGAGCGACTAATTCCAGGTACTGTCGTGCTTTCCTTCCTTAGGAGGCAAATGTTGAGGCGGGGGGAGAGAAAGAGCTGAAGTAAATGAGCCGCACTGGGGGGAAAATAGACGACGAGGCCATAAAGAAGCCATTTACTATCCTGTGAAGGGCTGATCCCTTCCGCTTAACAAACTGGTTATTAATGTAACGTGGCCCTGCTGAGTTCATCGAGACAGCCCCCCCCCGCTTCCAGAAGGCTCCCACCTCCACACTCCAGCTCCTCTCCGATCGTTTCTCCCTCGCAATATTGCGCACTATCTCGCCATTATCCTGGCTGTACATTTTCTTTACTGCCTCTTCTTTCTTGAGGCGAAACTGTGCCATCTCTCTCGCCGTTACCCCCATTGAGAGGCCTGATTTATAAGGCCCATTTGTTTCCCTTGGGTTCCACAAGGCTGTCCTTCTCTCGCCTTCTGCGCAGTCGTGCGTGTGTCAGTGCAGTGCGCAAAAGAAGGCAGCTGCCTTGACGGAGTCCCATGTCAGAGTCTTAACTGAGCTGCGATTTGCCCCTCAAAGTAAAGCCACAGGGCTTTGCCAACCGACCAATTAGGGTAAACCGTTTTAAGTCAGTGGCAGCCAAATCCTGACCTGCGCTAGGACAGACCAGGGACGTCCAGGGGACAGCCACTAACATTGAGTGTTGGGAGAGTTAGAACGGATAAAAGGAAATACTGTTTTACCCAGCGTGTGATTAATCTGTGGAACTCCTTGCCACAGGAGGTGGTGATGGCTTGGAAAACGTTTTTCATTTCACAAATGTAACCAGCAGGAAAGAAAGACACAAATGGAAGAGAATTAAAAAAGGGCCCCATCCATTAAAATGCACAACTGTATCCAGCTGGCCACGTCTCCCTCCAGATGTGGTTTGGAGAGGATGAGAACGTTGCACCATGGGAAACGGGAGCGCTGATGTGTGCGACTATTCAGCATCACCAAGATGGAAGGCGTTCAGACGGAACGTTCAAAATATGAAGGGGGCCTTGTGCAAAGCGTTTCCCTCTGACGTCAGCTATCCTGGCTGCTTGCAAAACAATTTTTTTTTAAAAACCGCCAAGCACGGTCCACTTAGGAGGACTAACAGCCTGTGAAATGTCATTGTTCCTGATTTTCCAGTGAGAGCGGATCATCAAAACAAAGCAAAAAGGAGCCACTGTCAAGTGCATTTGGGCCACTCTTGGCATCAGGGAGGATGGCGCACATCTGTGTGCTGGCCTCTCTGACTCTGAAAGTGGTCCAAACATGCTCTACGGTGGCCCTTGTGCCGGCCAAACTTTGCTGGCCTAACTCAAGGTTAGGACTGCGCCCTCAGTCTGGGCCTTTAGAACATAAGACGAGCCCCGCTGGATCAAGCCAAAGGCCCATCTAGTCCAGCTTCCTGGATCTCACAGTGGCCTACCAGATGCCTCAGGGAGCACACGAGACAACAAGATGCCTGCATGTCATTGCCATTCTCTTGTATCTGGCATTCTGAGGTAAATGTCTGAGGTTGAATTCTGAGGTAAATTTGAGGTAACTCTCTCTCTCTCTCTCTCTCTCTCTCTCTCTCACACACACACACACACACACACACACAGAGAGAGAGAGAGAGAGAGAGAGAGAGAGAGAGAGAGAGAGAGAGAGCAATGTATCTGCCTCCAGACGCATTGCTTAATGACCTTGCCTGTTGCCTCTCTGCCACACATACCTGCAACCCCTCCGGCCAGGAGATGTGGCCTTTCCCAGCTCTCAGATCTGGGCCCTTGACACTCCCCACTGCATGCATGGTGCTTTTTTTTTTTAATGCTATCTATGAATTAAATTATAGATGGTCCTTCTGTTTTGTTTCCTAATGGAGGCAGCTTATCTGGTGTCAATGGGCCGTGGTTTGTTTTTTACATGACCCGTGGTTGTCACCCATGGTTTTTTCGTGAGCGCACACGTCATTCCTGGGTTCTGTTTCCTGATTTGATCGTTCAAAGGGGACCGTTGACACTGGATTCCGGGGCCAGGAGGTGGATGAGCCGTTGGCTCACTGGAAACTGGAAACAAACACCTGTGTCAAGTACAGTTCATGATGAACGTACAGGTTGTGGGTATCCCTTATCCAGCTGCTTTGGTCGGGAAGGTGTCTCGATTTCGGAATAACTGCATGAATATAATGAGAGATGCTTCCTCTTGCTCTTTTCACTGTGACCCATTTGGGTGTCTGCTGGCCAACAACGGCACACACCATAGAGCAGAGAGTAGAACTTACAGCCTGTACGTGGGAATGAGCACCAGACCGCCTAGTGTTCACATTACAGAAAGTTGTGGTTTTTTTAAGTTTGGGTTTTGGATGTCCATCAATCTTCAGCAGGCAATAGTAAACCCAGCCTGGACAGGTCCTCAAGGTTGGACTCCTTTTGCCGGCTGACCTCCTCACGCATTCCCACACTGGCTAATCGCCTCCACAGTGTCTCCGTCCTGCCACAACGGGTACAGCAGGTTATTCCAGCCTGACATTCTGTCTCCCATCCAAAAACAAAACCACAGATTCTCCTACTTAGCTTCAGGCAGTACCGGCTGCTCCATAAGCAGTTCACATCTCCTGCCATTGGAATGGGAGAGAAGTGAAAGACAGAGGGGGTTCAGGGTTCCGCTGCAGACCCTCCTGAAGGCCAGGGGTCCCCGGAAACTGCTCAAGTATGCCAACATTTGACACTAGCCAATGCCTAGATTTTGGAGGAAAACAACAACAACAACAGGTACTATCTGCATGCTTTTAGGAGTATCTTTAAACTTCACAAGGACTAGAAACTTGTTTTTTTAATGAAGAAAAATGTCTGAGATTCTTAGTAAGCTGGATAGTGTATCTAACATCACTGCTTCCCCCCTCCTCCGTGTTCCTATGGAATCAGTGGATAATCCCCCAGCCTTGTATATATCCATTTCTAATTTTGTCTTCCTTGGTTTCCCTGCTGGAGATGACTGACAGACAACGAAACTGTTACTCCTGCTGTGCTTCTTGGTAATTGGGTGAAACAGCAAATGTTTTATTAACTCTCTCTCTCTCTCTCTCTCTCTCTCTCTCTCTCTCCTGCCCCCCCCTTGTAAGACCTTCTCCAAACCTGCTGTGTCAACAGTGTCTACCATGCCATAAAGAGAACTGTCAATCAGTTCTTTTTGACACACACACACACACACACACACACCCAAGACATCTTCTTAGCCAGGCAGTAATGGGAAGCATTTTGAATCAGTCTCGACAATTGTTTGGGTGCTTTCCTCCTTCCTTCTTTTAATACTATTATCAGTGTCTGTTTTAGATTTGACGACATATAGGGCAAAAAAAAAAAAAAAGGCTCCAATGACTGTTTGGAAAGGCCAACGAGGAGGCATCCATTTATGTTGCCGGTTGCATTTGATTTGGAAAGATGTTCTCTGATTAGCTAATGAAAGTGTTTCCCGGTGCAGAGGGCGAAAAGATGCCCCGGAAGAGATGTCACAACAGGAAGTGACATTTTCATTTGTATGTTCATTGTCTTGGGTTTTTTGGTCCTACCATTTGATAGACTGCAGATATTCCAATGCAGTTTGCTTAATTGCATTAAGCATTAAATTACCTATCCAATGATATACAACATGATGGTATTGCTCGTTTTCACAATTTTGGCCACTAATGTCAAGCTCAGTTTGTTGCCCCTCTAAGGTTTTTGCCCAGGGCTATTGCACCCTCCTCCACTTCTTTAGCTACCCTCCTGCTTAGAGGCCTGCAGGTAAATAAGTAAACAGTCTGCATTGCCTGCTGTCATTTGACCAAGTTTTCACTTTTATGGTATCTCCCAGTTCAATTACATTTCTCTTCATTTCACTTCTTGTTTTGGTCCAGTTTAGCTAAGGACCATGGTCTTTGTTATATTTCAGCTCTGGTAGAACTAGGTCCAAACTGCGAACGGGGAGATTCCGGCTGGACATCCGGAAGAACTCCTTGACAATGAAGGCGGTTCGACAGTGGAACAGATTGCCACTGGAGGGAGGTGGTGGATTCTCCCTCACTGGAGACTTTCAAGCAGAGGCTCGACAGGCACCTGCTGGAGATGCTCTAGGAGGATTTCCTGCTTCAGGCAGGGGGTTGGATTAGATGACCTTGGAGGTCCCTTCCAGTGCTATAATTCTATGATTCTTTAGCCTTCTTTTCTTAGTATAGTGCTGAGGTTCATGCTGGGAAAAAAAAAAAATCTGGCTCTGTTTTGAATGCTTTTTCAAGTGTTACTTGGACACGTTTTGAAGGCCTCGCCGAAATCTACATGAAAATGCCAGATCATTAATTTCCCAAAATGATAAGAGTAATGGAGAGGAACGAACGTTTTTTATTCTTAAATTCAAATTTCCATTCAGAGCTCCACTTTATCTTGGCTTCAATGCACTGGGCGGTTGTTGGTGTATATTTTAGCACATCATTCCCAATGAAAATATGTGTGATCAGGAAAAGGCAGGCAATTATTCACGGGAACCTCTCGTTCAACTAATTCCACTTCATTTCTGAGACTGGGTATCAATGAGGTTCCTTTGTCACCTCGAAGCCTCCAGCTGGAATGAGAAATAAATCCTGGGCCAGATTCTGACACGACCCTCTCTGTCGGGATTTCGCTTTTCAAATGCAAATGAAGGCTTCTCATGCCCATTTCGTGGGCGCAGCGTTGGGATACAGTCTGCTGGTTCACATGCAGGAGGGACTTTTTTTTGTGTATCACAACGCTTTGAAGAGCTGTTGTGATTGATCAAAATGTCTTTTGAATAAACTGGACATCCATCCTTTCAGTGTGCATCTCCATCGCCAGAACCATCAAACTATCCATCTCCCTTTCAAATGCACCCACATGTCCTCTCCTAATGGCTGGTTTCCACGCAAGCAAGCTCATTGTTCAATGACTGCGGTGTCAACTTGTGACTTGGATGTGTCAGCACACTTTATATGGGCATATGCTCTGTGACCATTTCTGTCTAGCCCAGACATCAAGAAGAGCCCCATTGGATCAGGCCCAAGGCCCATCTAGTCCAGCTTTCTGTATCTCACAGCGGCCCACCAGATGCCTCAGGGAACACACAAGACAAGTAGATACCTGCATCCCATTGCCACTCCCCTGCATCTGGCACTCCGAGGTAGCCTACCTCTAAAATAAGGAGGTTGCACTAACCATCATGGCCTGTAGTCTGTGATGGACTTTTCCTCTAGAAATCTGTCCAGTCCCCTTTTAAAGGCCTCTAGGCCAGATGCCATCGCCACCTCCTGTGGCAAGGAGTTCCACAGATTAATTACCCAAGCCCAGGCCTTTTGCCATCTTTGCCATCTACAGTAACAGGGACAACTGCTCACAGAAACCACAACCACAAATCGAACCAGGAACATTCTGCGCACTGAACTTGTACTCTCCCACTATGCTGCGGGGCAGGGGCGTAGCTAACAAAAGTGTAGCCCAGTGCAGAGGGCAAAATGTTGCCCCGGAAGTGACATCACAACAGGAAGTGACGTCACCATTGTATTTTTGTTCTCTCTGGGGTTTTTTTGGCCATAAACTTTGATAGTGTAAGGATATTACACTCTGGTTTGTTCCACTGCAAACTGAGGCCATTGATCGAGGGTGTGATAACACTGCAGCTGAAAGGGCCAACCCACAATGTGAGTACATTTGGACATGTCGGAATGTGCATGGCATGCTGACATGGCCATGTGCTCTACCTCAGGAGCACGTCCTGCTTGCTCTCTAAGTATACAGGTGTATGTGGTGGCAGGTTAGTGAGATGGTAAAATGGACTGCACCACACCACTGCTATGAGCGCGTGTGTGACATGTATGAATCCCTCTTGTTTTGTTTTTTACCTCCCTGCAAGTAGAAAGCCAGCATCGTAGGCACAGCTCTTGATCTTGAGATGCTAGCTTTCTACTTGCAGGGTGTTTTGAACTCAGGAGAAATGCCATCCACTGCTGGCAGTCTCAGTTGAGACAGTCCGTTTTACAACCTAGTTTCTTCCGCTAAGCCTTGAACTCTTGGTTCAGGACTCCAGCTGCAGTCTCTCTCCTGAAATCCTCACCTGAGATTTAAACACACACACACACACACACACACACACACACACACACACACACACA
>JAJKFI010036680.1:0-37778 GCA_029204185.1 Lerista edwardsae
ATAATAATAATAATAATAATAATAATAATAATAATAATAATAATAATACATGTATTTATATACCGCCTTTCTTAAGATCACTAGATTTCTCTAATGACTGTAACTCAAGGCAGTTTACATAGGCAGACTTTTATTCACAAACCTGAAGGTTTTTACAATTTACAGAAATGTTCTATCTTTCAAGAACAACACTCATACAGATCTTTCTTTCTGGATTTAGCCTTCTTTCTTAGCCTCCTGTCTGTCTTCTTCTGGCTGATAAGAGGCTTCCCTGCTCCCACCAGAGACACAGCTGACTTCAGCACACTCCTCCTCCCACGAGGCAGCTGGAACTCAGCTTTTAATCAGCCGCAGTTTGCAAGGTCTGCCGCTCACAGAGACTTCCGGTAGTCTCGAGCTCACGACCTTCCGATCTTCAGCTGTTATCTTCGGGAAAACGGAGGCATTAACCCTCTTGGCTAAATCTTCTGCCCACACAAACACAAACCCTTGGTGCTGGGGTGCCTAGCAGGTCCCTTTACTTTTTTCCCTTCTTTGTCAATGCCACTGTCACTTTTGCTGGTGGTGGGGGTGGGGTGGCATTTTTGTATCATGTGGTGTGTGTAGGTGTGGTGTCCCTGGAGCACCCCTCCATGCTTAACAGCAGTGCCTGTTGATGAGCTGCTCGCTCCCAGTGGCTGGCAAAGGGGGGGCCCCACCAATGTTGACCACAGATTGGCCCTGCCCCTTCCCCTGGCCCTCCTTCTCTGGCTACCAGCATTGGGACTGAATGGATGCAGTGATGGGCTCTTTGAACCTCCCACTGATAACACATGGATGTCCTCCCAACATCATGCTGATGATGTGCCAATGCCAGACACTGCTCTGTGGGTAATGGGCTATCAGAGTTTCCATGGATGACATTAACACTGCTAGAAAGGGCTGCACCAATGTTTCCTCAGAAGCCACACCAGCATTACTGGGAAGCAATTACTGAAAAGGCTGCCCTAGTATGGTGTTGCCTGGTTGGGCTCAGCATATGAAAGATGGTGCCTACAGACATGCAGTTTTGGTGAGGCATTCAAATAGGATTGATCAATTAGATCTGTAGCCAAAATAGGTTTACATATAAGTGATCCATGTTAACTGGAGCCAAGTAACCCAAGTTAACAAACCATTTTGGAAGTCTCCCCATTACAGAATTTCAGTGTCATAGCTTAAAACAAAAAAACCTTGTCAATTACTTTGATATGAAAATCTGTAAAGGAATAAAAGCAGTAGTCACTACACAAATTGCTCTACGAATGTATTGAAATAACTTGGATACTGTATCACTCACCTTCAGCAATACTGGTGCAAATACCTGTCGTACTGCCTGATAAAGCATATTAACAGGAGAATCTAACATAGATGATACAAGAATATTACTATGAAGGTTATCTTCTGTAATAACATCTGGTCGAAGCTTGAAGAATACCAACATTTTGTCTTCTGAATGACCAGGTTCAACCTGCACAATCAAAAAATACAAAAACTAGTATTTATTGTAAAGCAAAAATATGATTTACAATAATACCTACATATTTATACAGTATATAACTAAAATGGGCATTTTCCTCAGATAACATCAACATGCTTCCTGCCCATAGATTCATGTTCTAATATGACACAATAGCAAAGGGAAGTACGGTAGAGAAAGAAGAAAAACATGTCCCGATGTGGGTTTTAAAAGATGAGTGAAAAATATTATCAAAGCCATGTCACGATAAGAAAAAAAGCAAAGTATAAGGAGATGAACTTGACACCATTTTTAAGTGAAAAGATTAAGGGCCCCATCTTATCCAACTTTCCAGCACCAATGCAACCACACACAGCCCTCAGGTAAGGGAACAAATCAAATGTCCCCTTCCCCTGAGGAGACCCTGGCAGCTGCCACAGATCCTGTGAGATGCAGCAGTAGCCATTTTGCTATTGCTGCTCCTACGGGACCCAGACAGCTCAGGATTGGGCTGCACATCAGCTCTGTGCTGTACGTGGACATTGGAAGAATCTACTTGAAAATCACTACTACATGGACTTTGAGATATTTACTATATTTTTATATTTCATGCGGGGACATCTGTATTTTATCTGTTATGCATGCGCAAGTGTACAACCTTTTATTCTAGCTGGCCTGCTATGCACAGGGGCCCAATTAGCAGAAATTCACAGCTGCAACTTTTCCCATGAGAAAAAATAGTGTGTGAGAAAAGAAATTTCACTAGTCAAATTTCCACTTAACATGAAGTTATTAAAGCAATAGAAAAACTGCCAGAGAAACATAGCAACTGTGACTGTCACAATTATTGCAACACTGATTTATGGCAGTTCTCAAAATGTGCAAGCACACACAGAGATGTGATACCTCGTTCTACCTCTGGCCTTCGGAATGTATCAGGCTACAATTTCAAATCAATGACTTACTCTCAATCGTCTAATAAGCCTTTGGGACAGCCAACCTGGGATGATAGAGTCAAGGGGTGGAATAGAAACTCTTTAATAAATAAAATGTAACCTTATTGGAGACAATGAGCTGGTCTTCTGAGTGTTGCACGCACAGGAGAAACTCGTTGCCATCATCCAAGAAGTTGGAGAGTTCGGAACTCGCAGAGAGAGGTGCAAGACTTGCATAGGATGACAGTCCGAAGTAGTTTGCAGCAGTGGCCGAAATAAAAATCTTCCTTTTATCTCCATCCCCGTCACCATCTAGAGGCATGATGGCAGCAGTGCTGGGGACTCGCCCTAGGTGATAGGAATGGCATCAGAGGATGGTGGTGTCAGGAAGAAGCTGAGAGCACCTCATGAACTGCACCCCCCCGGCAAATAGTTCAAACTGCTGCCACATTACAGCAGTCTCTGGGATGTTTGGAACCCAATCCAATGGGTGCCCCTCTCCAGCAACAACTTCCTGAACCGGAATGCTAAAAGGCACAAGGCAGCTGCAAAAGGAGAATACGCCCATTTCCTCCAATCTCTTTCCTGCAGCACCACTGAGAGGTGCAGTGGAAAGGACTGCGCCATTTTCACAGACACAGGGACAGCGCAGGGGAAAAACTAAACAAATTAAAGACAGGGCTCTTCTGCCCACTGGTATTCTTTTAGAGTGCAGCAGATCTGAGAGGATTAGATCCAGTGTCCAGTGGCGTTTCTACAGGGATGGCAAAGCTCTAAGTTTTGCAAGAAGCCTTACCTTGCAGTGGAAATCACTCCTCTCCTGCACCGTTTTAGCCAATCTTGGCGTTGCTTACTGGCTACAGCAGCAAGGGAGAGGAGGGATTTACAGGACAGGGTAAGGCTTCTTGCAAAACTTAGAGCTTTGCCATCCCTGTAGAAACGCCTCTGCCAGTGTCACTACCTAGAGATCCTGTGAGTAGGGAAGAGAGTGCCAAATGTGCACACACAGGCAGTGGTTTACATTCCTTCTCTGGGAAGCTCCATAAGGCCCTAAAGGAGAATACGCCCATTGCCTCCAATCCTTCCAATGATACCATCTAAAGAGGCAGGGCCCATTCCTATCCAACTTTCCAGTGCTGATAAAGCCACAATGCAGCCCCAAGGGAATACACATTCCTTTACCTTGAGGAGGCCTCCATGGCTGTCCCCCCCACTGCAGGATGCAATGCATGTCCCATTGGCATGGTTGCATCAGCTCTGGAAAATGGGATAGGATTGGGCCCTTAAGCTCTCACCTCTGCTTGCATGTTTGTGGACTTGGCAGCATGGAGTATACCAGCAGCGTGCAGTGAGGTTGTGTCTGGTGAGGCAGAACTACCCTACCGAAGTTCTTTGAAAAGTGCCTCACTGCTGTGATCACATAAACACTTACAACCCACAGGCTTTGAGCAGCTGAAGTCCATGGGTTGTGTCTGCAGGATCACAGCGACTGCAGTAGCAGTGGAAGCACTTTTCAAAGAACTAGGGTAGGGCAGTTCTGCCTCATCATACATACCCTCACCGCAGGAGTATACCCAGCACCAAGGGGATAAGGACCTCCTAAGACAGGTAGTGTGCCTCCTCCATTCCAGGACTCACTGTTGTAATCCAAAATTAAGCTCCCACCATGCCATAAAATGCATTTTGCCCCTCCTGTGCCCCCTGCCAGATACACAGCCAAAGGCTTTCTGGCACCTAAATCTTACATCTCTCACCTGGAGATGAGCCAATGTCTGCTCCTCCTGCCCCCCCTGAATTAGAAAAAAAGGTGAAGGTGAAGTGCAGAGGTGAAGTGCAGAGACAAGGAAAACAATAGCTTGCTAGAGCATCTCTCCAGCAGGCTTCCTCTTTCCTTTTCCAACCCAGAGAGGAGGAGAAGCAGCAGGAGATAAGTGCACAGACAGAGGTGGGCACCTCCTGCCAACCTGCTACCCGCCACGATCGCTTCATGGAGGGGCCGACCTGGCTGAGCCCCCCCCCCCCAAAAAAAATTTGGAACCGACCCTGCTGAGAGAAGTAAAGAAAGAAACCCTGTAAAGTGATAGATAGGGGTAGGGTTTTTTGTTAACACACACCCCCACACCGCATAAAAACACAAAACACCACCTTGGGGATGGTTAAAATATTTGGATAAAAACACAAAACTGCATTTTGGTGTTTCAGATATTATCCAGAAATTAAAATAAACTATTTTTCCAATAAGACCCTCATGCTGGGAAAGATGGAAGGCAAAAGGAGAAGGGGGCGGCAGAGGATGAGATGGTTAGATAGTGTCACCGAAGCGATGAACATGAGATTGGGCGAACTCCGGAAGCTAGTGGAGGACAGGGAGGCCTGGCGTGCTGTGGTCCAGGGGGTCTCGAAGAGTCGGACAGGACTTAGCGACTGAACAACAACAACTTTTCCAATTACAAACAATACTGTGGCTGCATCTGCTGACACTTATCACCCGTATCATCTACCTAGTATACTTTTAAAGCACTTAAAATAAATAAAAATGAGAACTTGGCATGAGAATGTAGAATAAAAACACATAACACCGCAATTTGCTATTTTAATAAAGAAATTTGGGGGAGGGGAATCACCAAAAAAAAACACCCCACCCCTGGTGAGAAGTATCGAAATGGGGAGAAAGTCACATCGCAAAGGGAGAAAGAGACCTCGCAGTGGCGTTTCTACAGGGATGGCAAAGCTCTAAGTTTTGCAAGAAGCCTTACCTTGCAGTGGAAATCACTCCTCTCCTGCACCGTTTTAGCCAATCCTCACAGGGAAAAGCAACATCTTGGCGTTGCTTACTGGCTACAGCAGCAAGGGAGAGGAGGGATTTACACACAGGGTAAGGCTTCTTGCAAAACTTAGAGATTTGCCATCCCTGTAGAAACGCCTCTGAGACCTCGCTCCAGCGGAAGAAAAACACGTTCTCGCCCCACACGCGGCTTGAGAGGGGGGCCAGGAAAGCGGCCATCGCTACTGACTGCGAATGAGAAACGGATTCGAAATAAATAGCTCAGATTCAATCAGATTCGTGGGGAGGGAGGCAGATAAATCAGTAACGCCTACCAGAAGTAACCCAAGATGGCGGGACCGCTACATGGCAGGGACACCCCAGGAAAAGGTTAAAGAGGAGGTGCTCCCCGTTTCACTTCTCGGGAGCGTGAAGCCGGAGGCTGCTTGGCGTCGCCGCGTTGCTAGGCCCGGTTACTATGGGGACGCCAACATGGCGGACGCACCCGCACCCGCACCCGCACAGCCCCCCCCCCCCCGTGCTGGTGCCTGAGAATTGGAAGGCGCGAGCTACAAGGGAAAGCGCAAGCGCAAACCAAATAAAAGGCGGCCGCGCCGTATTCACAAACCCGTTGTCGCTGCGGGCTTGCGAGATCTTCCCCGGCGCTGACGATGCTCGCCTTACGTCACCACGCCCCTCCCCCTGACAGCACCTGGTCTCCACCCCCTTTGTTAGCTCCGCCCAGGGAGGAGAAAGGCGGGGCAACTCTCCCCGCGCGCGGAGCCCCCCTGGCAACCCTGAAGCGCGCCGCTGTCACTTCCTGCTCCCGCCTCTTTCTGCGTCAGAGCGGCGGCGCGGTGCGTTCGCGTCTTCTCCTCTGTTCCTTGCCGGCGTCGCCGCCGCCGCCACAGTCTGTGCTTCAGCCTCGAAACATCGGGTCCCTTTCCTGTCCCCCCCCCATCGCCGCCCACCGGTCCTGGCTGGCGGCGGCGAAGGGAGGAGAGTGCCGGGGACGGCGGGAGGGGCGGCGAGGAGCACGGCAGACGCAGGAGCCGCCAGAGAGGAGGAGGAGGAGGAAGAAGGAGAAGGCGCGGCGAGGGGGGCGCTCCCGTAGCCCCCGCGGGGGGTCCGCCTGAGGGCCCGGCTCCCTCCGCCTCCTCTCCCGATCCGCTCCCCGGTGAATCGAGGAGATGCCCGTGAAAAAGAAGCGCAAATCTTCGGGGCAGGCGGGGGACGAGACGGGCCTCAAGAAATGTAAAATCAGCAGGTACCTGAACCCAGGCAGGCCCGCCTCGTAACGTGTGAATGGGGAGGGGCGGGTCAGGGTTGCGGCGCCCGGGTGGGGGAGGGGCTGTGCCAAACCTCCCTCCCTCCCTTTTTGTGATATCAAAGGGTAGCTTCTCATTGGAGGAAGGGGCCCCTCCCCGCAAGCCTCGACTGCACTCCCCACCTTTTCTGACGTGCGCCCGAGCACTGGTAGCGTGCCAGGGTTATCGGCGGCGGTGGCGGCTCCTACCCCCGAGCCGAAACTGCCTTCATGCATATTCTCCTTTATTCACCCCCCTCTCCTCTCGCACACAGTCAAAATTTGTATTGTAAACGCCTTGTGGCAGAGGCCTGTTTTCCTGCGGTCGACTGATTACACGGGTCCTGCCTTTCTTTCCATGAAACTGAAGGAAACGCAGACAAGCTGCTTAATACATGATTATATTTCTTACGTTTTTGGGTGTTTGGGATAGGTTAAAAAATGACCCAGGCCCTGCTTGCAGGTTTGCACTATAGTGCACGTGGTATAAGAGATGAAGAGGAAAACAAGAAAATTTAGGGCCCAATCCTGTCCAGCTTTGCAGCACCAATGTAGCTGTGCCAATGGGGAGTGGGCCGCATCCTGCTGTGGAGGGGCAATTGTATAGGCCTCCTCCAGGTATGGAAACAACCCCTTATCTCAGGGTTGCCTTGCAGCTGCATCAGTGCTGGAAAGTTGAATAGGATTGAGTCTTCTGCTGCCAGTGATGTTAGATAATTGCTACATAAATCAGGTGAGACAGCTATTGGAGGAAGAGTTCTAAGTCAAGAGGTGCCAAATTTCAGTTGGATCCAGCCTTGCTTTCTTGCCTCTCTGATGCACCTGGTGTTTCCAAGTGTGTCATCTGTTTACACTCAAGACCTCCTTGGCTTAAGCAAGATTGCTTTGGATCCATAAAAGTCTATGTTCAGTAATGTTATATAAATAGTTTACTCTTTCAGCATCGGCTGTGACCATATGCAGAGCAGGGTATCTAGTGATGATTCAAAATAAGACGTCGCTTCAGTGAGGTGGTAGCAGGCTGCTGCCCACGTCAGATGAGGACAGTGTTCTCTTTGTGCTCCAGCTCTGTGATCTTGGGTTTTGTGCCTTTGAATTTTGTAAGGCTGTGCCACCTCTGGCTCCTATTGTGCCAACGCACAATGCCAGGGCTGGACAATTCCTTTGAAATGGAAGATTTCCATACTTTTTCTCTTCTGCCCACCATGGTCCAGTCAAAACTTTTTCTGTTTATATAGTGGCATTACCTTATGTGGTACTTTGCAGAGTAGTACAAGTAAGACAGGTCCTGAGCCCTGGTAGCTTACTAGAAGTACTTGTATACTTTCTGCAACCAGGCACTTCAGTTTGATTCTTTACTTTTTATCTACTTGTATATGTTAGTGCTGTGTACTAGATATGCAATCAGCAATCCAGGGCTTGGTCAAGCTTCTAGAGAGCTTTGCATTTCACCTTCAGCATAGCACAGCATACATGCCTCATTATTATACACCTCAGATGCCTTCGCTTGTACAAGCTGCAAAAAAATGGGGTTTTGATCTTGTTCTCCATTATAAACAGCAGCCAAGGCTCTCTCACTGTTCCTCCCCCTATGCATGTAGACCTCTAGTTGCATATGAGGCACACTGGCAAATAATAGTGAGTAGCTGAGGGGTGCAGCCTCTTTTGCTGTTCATTCTGGAGTAGAGCAGGCTGAGTGGCCCTTGTAGGCTTGAGTCAATGGGGGGACAGTTACTGGAACTGTAAAACCACATGCACACATTTTGTTTTATACATTTAAAATACAGTTCTGTATGCTTTGAAAGACATCGCATTACAGATATTTGCTAATGCTTGAAATTCCTAACTTTTGACAAAAGGAATTATTGGGTAGCATCCAGAGTAACACTTGCTTGAGTGGAAGTAAATTCAGTGAATGCAAACTTCCTTCAAAGGCAGAAGGAGCATTCGATTTGTGCAATGGTCCCGCTTGCATCAGGACTCTCTGCATGAGCAGATAGAGCATTTATATTCAGAGATATGTTACTCCCTGGATGCTAACCATAAGATTTAAAATATATACAGCTGTTCCATCTATTCTTGCTCAGTTCAAATGTTGCCAACAAATTGGGATAATATATATTTAACAGGTACTAGACCAGCCTTTGCTTGAAACTTCTGAGATTATACAATCTTTCTATGCACCTTGCTTTAAATCATAATTTCCTATAAACTGTTCTGTCTGAGAAAAGACAACCATTTGTTGCATTATTTGAGATAAAAGTATTGTGTTGCTAATCTCTAAGTGGAACATATTCCCACCTGTTTATCAAGTATGAAATAGTGGTTATTGTTTATGCAGAACTTGCAGGTTGGACATAGCAAGGAGAAAGTAAGTTCTATTCCTTGTGATAAAAACCTAAGTCCTTTATAGATGTCAAACATGTTGACTTCAGATATTAAAATAGGAGACATTTTCCTTTAGAGGTTTTACTATAAAAATGACTAAATATTTGCAACATGTACCTGCAAAAAATACTCAGTGCTTGCAGAGACCAGCAATCACTGCTTCACTGCCTAGTATGTTGCTGATTAGTCCACTTAATCAGAATCAAACCACTAGTGTGATTTTCAAACTTGCTATAATAAGAAACAAAACAAAAACTACTTGTGGTAAGAAGTAATAGCCACAGAACCAGCATATTACAACTACCATGTAAATGTAAACAGTGATTCATTTAGGGTCGCCGTTCTAGATAAGAGAGAAGTATGCTTGGTTGCAGGTCACTCTCTTTTTAACAACGCTGCTGCTGAAGAGTAGGATTCACCCATGACTTCCTCTGCCAGCTTTACCTTCAGGCCTGTTCTGGAGTAAAACTGTTGCATCAAAAAGAGAGAGGGTGATGGGCAGTGGGGCTAGGGTACGAACTGAGCACATGGGCATACATAGCTGACTTATACTGAATAAGACATTTGATCTGTCTAGTTAGTGGCAGCAGCTCTCCCACGTTTCATGAAGGAGTCTTGTCCCTGGAGATGCCAGGACTTGAATCTAAAGCTTGCTAAATGCCAAGTGTGTGCTCTACCATTGCTATACCACCCTAGGATACTCAGTTGCTTCATCTGCTGTAGGGTATTATTAGGTAGTGTGGTTTTCTGGTTGCATGTCAAATGACTCTAAAGGTAGCTATGGCTGTATACCGATATCTTCCTGTCTTTAGCAGTCTCATCAGCAAAGTCCTCAATAGTAATTCTCACACTTCTGTGCTCCAATGATTTGTTACAGATTTATCTGGAGTAGACAAATACTGTATTGTTGTTCCAGTTGAATAACTACAGTAAGCATTTTAATTGTTTCCACTTGATGTATCCAATTATTAGGTGCTTCTTAATAGCAAGAATTAAATGCAAGGGAGCTGTAGTTGTTCAGTTACAGCTCTGACTGACATGAAAATAGATAGGACATGAGTGTTCAGTGACAGGATTAAAGTTTTCAGTTAAACATGAAACTTGGTTTTCACATGAAAGTGACAGATGTGGGTTTCATTCTTACATGGTCTCTAAATTCATTGGTTCTTAGCTGTCATGCAGAGTTGGATCTGCTTTCAAACTGAAATCTGATGCTTAGCTAGGAAGTCACTCTCCTTGAATTCAGCTCAGCAAAATGTTATCAGCATTAAAATATAATTAAAAAAATCAAAATGATCATTCATGTTAAAAAGGATAAGAATATCCTTAAATTATTCAATGGCCCCTTCATTGAACATCAGACAAAACAAGTAAGTCTCAATGCTTATAGAGTAGGAGAGACAGGTTACTTGTGACAGGAAATTCCATAAAAGTTTCCAAGCCCCAGCAGACTTTGCATACCCCAAATAAAAGTCCTATCCGCTATATCAAAAGGCAGAGAAGTTCACTGTCTCAATTGTGCTGGGTCAGGATCAATACAGGTGTTTACATTGATTAAAAAATAAACAGCTGTTGCTGTTATTTCATTATTGTATCTACTATAAAGTTCATTTTGCAGGAATCTTATAACTTATGCATTAAAATACTGTAACATCATAACCTTCTCTTCCCAGTCTGGGCAGCATTATCCTTAAAAAGCAATATAAACATAATCAAAATACATCAAAGTGAATATATCAAATAATAAAAGCACATATAAGAACAGAAATCAGCCAAAACAAAGCAATGGCATTTTGAACCAGCATAACAGAGGACTAAATACTTTCTGGCACAAAAATGTTCTGAGATTCCTGTGCAACACCAACCAAATTGGAACAATTCTAATCTACATGGAAGGGAGTTGTATTGGCTATAATATTGATGTCTAACTATCAGACAGTTGAGTTTAGGAGTCTTAGTCTTTTCTCTACAGGCCTGACAAATTTGTCTCTAAAAATAAAAGTGAATCCTTGATCTGCTATGTGGCTGTTTAGACAACAGCTGTGGTTTTTGAGGACTTGGATAGATGTGAGTTTACAAAATGAAAGCAAGAAATCTTGTAATTCTCAGTTTGGCATGTTGAATCAGCAGTTTTTTTAGTTGTGTGGAAAAGAGAAGTCACAATTAAAACAATACAAATTAGTTTAAAATGGCTTTTTCAAAAAAATGTTTTGCCTCACTATTGGGAATTCAATTTTCAAGTGTGAGAATACGTTTATCACAGGCTTTTTTTTTTTTTTTTTTTTTGGTTTTTTTTTTTTTCCAAAAAGCTATTGCAGGTCACAAGCTTCTAGTAAAGTAATAAGTGGAGAGGAACATTTCTCAAGCAAGAAGTGCCTGGCTTGGTTTTATGAATATGCAGGTATGAAACTGATAGTTGCTTAAATGTATTTTTATGGTTTGTTAGCAATTATGTGTAATTTTAATGGATTCCTTTCATTCTGTCAACTAACCAGTCCAATTCACTTATCCAGGGTGTAATTTTGAAAGTCATCTACAGTGTCCAAAACTGGAAAACCAATTGTCTGCTCACAAGACAGCTTTTCATACAATTATTTGGGAAGTGGGTGCTTACCACAGGTTCTTTTGTGCCCATATACCTGCGCTTCTGCAACACCTAGGGAAGTAACTGAGAACATCAGCACCTGTAACTACTATTTAGTCAGCAGCAAAGGGTTAACTGCATAGACCAGCTCACTTCAGGTGGCCCTCCTATGAGCACAGGAATGATGGTGAAATGGACTCTGTATTTAGTGTTGTACCATGGGCACAGAGGAAGAGAACAAGGCTATATTTGCCATGTTCCCAGAAGTTGAGAGAACCATGTAATGTCAGGTTTAGAGTATGGCTTATTGTCTTTATTCTGTCTGAAGTAGACATTGGCCCTTAAGAGAGAACAAAAACAGTGCCATGTATATAACCTATATGACATTTACCTATTCTGAATCTTTTGAGCTTCATGGGCAGCTCAGTGCTGCCCCGTGGAATACAGGGCAGCATCTGGTTGATTGATTTTTCCCAGCCCTTAAAGCTGCAAAGGAAAAGATGCTGCAAAGTTTGCCATTGCAGACTTGGCAATGCTGGGGTATTAGATTTTTTGCTGCTTTTTCAATTGTTGGTTTGTGTTCACTTAGTAATTGCATGTACACACAGGTGTGCATGATAAAGTACTCTGGGCAAGATAAAGGACCATGTGCAAATGTTTCCACATTAAGCAAAATTCTGTTGTAACATGTGGATGCTTTTTTTGTATGGTATTGTACACAGTTAATAACCAGAAATGCAAGCAGCTTGAAAACCATTTTCTTCATTCCTTTTTCTTTGGTGTGTTTCCTGTATGTGTTGTGAAGAGCCCTCATTTCTAAGCTGATAAGCTGAAATGTGGGGGTAGACAGAAGTGGAATGAGAGTATTGATTCCACAATTGGCACCAAGTTATTAGAGAAGCTAATACATTATCATTACAGTGGGCCCTCATTATCTGCGGAGGCTCCAGGATTTTAGTAACCTGTGGATACTAAAATCTGTGGTTTCTGGGGACTGGCTGACTTGGAGCCTCCTGAGTCTCTTTTGAGCTCTACAGAGGCCTCCTGCCTCAGAATATCTATCAGAACAAAAACTCTGGATTTTCAGCAGAAACGGAAGTGATGTTCATAATCCATAATCCATGTTCATAAGGCATTCTGAGACCCAGGGAAGTCCCAGAGCCCCTGTTCGTTCTAACAGTCATTCAGAAATCTATGGAAGCTGCCAGTGGACACATGCAGCCTGTACTCTGTGGATCTCAGAAGAGCCTCAGGAGGCTCCAGGTCGGCCAGCACTACGGTTTCAAAACAGATAGGTATTCAAGCCCACAGATGCCGAATCCACCAATAACACAGGTTGCCTGTATTTTCATAAATATCAGAAGTCTTTCCAGATTTTCTCTTGGTTCTGACATTCTTTCAAATGGAAAGTGAATGGAATTCACTTTCCATTTGAAAGGATGGAATTTAATTTAATCTGCCCTTGGTCTCAGTTAAATGCCACTTGTCTACAATTATAATTCCTCCTAGACTCTTAACTTGCATTTCTTTTCCCATACCGAGCATTCCATGTTAGCAGCCACAGTTCTGTGCATATTTTTTAATTCCAAGTCCTACTAAAGTAATTTGGATTGAGTTCTGAGTAAACGTGCATGAGATTGGGTTGCACAGCTTTTCATTCATGTAAATTTTCAGTAGATACAAGTTCAAACTCAGATGAGGCATTTCCTCTATATGAGAAGTGATGGTTCCATCACAATTTTTTATTTTGTTTTTTTGCCAATTCTCATGGTATAATGAATGAAAACATTTTTCACAAAATATAGTAAAATGGAGCCAAAAGGAGAGAACCACACTGTGAAGGCTACATCTGGGACTGAGGATTGGCAGATCACACAAATACTGTTGTTGTTGTTGTTGTTGTTCAGTCGCTAAGTCGTGTCCGACTCTTCGCGACCCCATGGACCACAGCACGCCAGGCCTCCCTGTCCTCCACTAGCTTCCGGAGTTCGCCCAATTTCATATTCATTGCTTCGGTGACACTATCTAACCATCTCATCCTCTGTCGCCCCTTCTCCTTTTGCCTTCAATCTTTCCCAGCATGAGGGTCTTTTCTAAAGAGTCCTCTCTTCTCATCAGGTGGCCAAAGTATTGGAGCTTCAGCTTCAGCATTTGTCCTTCCAGGGAGCAATCAGGCTTGACTTCCTGGAGGATGGACCGATTGGATCTCTTTGCAGTCCAGGGGACTCTCAAGAGTCTTCTCCAACACCATAATTCAAAAGCATCGATTCTTCGACGCTCTGCCTTTCTTATGGTCCAGCTCTCACAGCCATACATGGCTACTGGGAAAACCATCGCTTTGACTATGCGAACCTTTGTTGGCAGGGTGATGTCTCGGCTTTTGATTAAGCTATCTAGGTTCACCATAGCTTTCTTCCCAAGAAGTAAACGTCTTTTAATTTCATGGCTGCAGTCACCATCTGCGGTGATCTTGGAGCCCAGGAAAATAAAGTCTGTCACTGCTTCCATTTCTTCCCCTTCTATTTGCCAGGAAGTGATGGGAGTGGTTGCCATGATCTTAGTCTTTTTAATGTTGAGCTTCAAACCAATTTTGGCACTTTCCTCTTTCACCCTCATCAAAAGGTTCTTTAGGTCTTCCTCACTTTCTGCCAGTAGAGTGGTATCGTCTGCATATCTGAGGTTGTTGATGTTTCTCCCAGCAATCTTGATTCCAGCTTGTGAGTCATCCAGCCCTGCCTTCCTCATGATGTACTCTGCATATAAGTTAAATAAGCAGGGTGACAATATACAGCCTTGTCGTACTCCTTTCCCAATTTTAAACCAGTTGGTTGTTCCATGTCCAGTTCTAACTGTTGCTTCCTGACCCGCATAAAGGTTTCTCAGAAGGCAGATCAGGTGGTCTGGAACTCCCATCTCTTCAAGAACTTGCCACAGTTTGTTGTGATCCACACAATCAAAGGCTTTAGCATAATCAATGAAGCAGAGGTAGATGTTTTTCTGGAACTCTCTTGCTTTCTCCATGATCCAGCGAAGGTTGGCAATTTGATCTCTAGTTCCTCTGCCTCTTCGGAAACCAGCTTGTACATCTGGTAGTTCTCGATTCACATACTGCTGAAGCCGAGCTTGTAGGATTTTGAGCATGACCTTGCTAGCATGTGAAATGAGTGCAATGGTGCGGTAGTTTGAACAATCTTTGGCATTGCCCTTCTTTGGGATTGGAATGTAAACTGATCTTTTCCAGTCTTGTGGCCACTGTTGGGTTTTCCAAATTTGCTGGCATATGGAGAGCAGCACTTGGACAGCATCATCTTTTAAGATTTGGAGTAATTCCGCTGGAATGCTGTCACCTCCACTAGCTTTGTTGTTAGTGAGGCTTTCTAAAGCCCACTTGACTTCACTCTCCAGGATGTCAGGTTCGAGCTCAGTGACTGTACCACTGTGGTTATCAGGAACATTTAGATCGGCCTTATAGAGTTCCTCTGTGTATTCTTGCCACCTCTTCTGAATCTCATCTGCTTCTGTTAGGTCCTTGCCATTTTTGTCCTTTATTGTGCCTACCTTAGCATGAAATTGTCCTTTGACATCTCCAATTTTCTTGAAAAGATCTCTAGTCCTCCCCATTCTGTTGTTTTCCTCTATTTCTTTGCATTGCTCGTTTAGAAAGGCCTTCCTATCTCTCCTTGCTGTTCTCTGGAAATCTGCATTCAGTTGGGTATATCTTTTCCTTTCTCCCTTGCTTTTGGCTTCTCTCCTTTCCTCAGCTATTTGTAAAGCCTCGTCAGACAGCCACTTTGCCTTCTTGCATTTCTTCCTCGTTGGGATGGTTTTAGTTGCTGCCTCCTGTACAATGTTACAGACCTCCGTCCAAAGTTCTTCAGGCACTCTGTCTACCAAATCTAAGCCCCTAAATCTATTTGTCACCTCCACTGTATATTCGTAGGGGATCTGATTTAGGTCATACATGGAGGGCCTAGCGGTTTTCCCTACTTTTTTCAGTTTAAGCCTGAATTTGGCAAGAAGAAGCTGATGATCTGAGCCACAGTCAGCTCCAGGTCTTGTTTTGACTGCCTGTATGGAACTTTTCCATCTTTGGCTGCAAAGAATGTAATCAATCTGATTTCGATGTAGACCATCTGGTGAAGTCCATGTGTACAGTCGCCGTTTGTGTTGCTGGAAAAGGGTGTTTGCTATGACTAATGTGTTCTCCTGACAGAACTCTAGCAGTCTTTGCCCTGCTTCATTTTGTACTCCAAGACCAAACTTGCCTGTTATTCCTCTTACCTCTTGACTGCCTACTTTAGCATTCCAATCCCCTATGATGAGAAGGACATCTTTTTTGGGTGTTAATTCTAGAAGCTGTTCTAGGTCTTCATAGAAGCGGTCAACTTCTTCCTCATCAGCACCAGTGGTTGGGGCGTAGACTTGGATTACTGTGATGTTGAAAGGTTTGCCTTGGATCCGAATGGAAATCATTCTATCATTTTTGAGGTTATACCCCAGTACTGCTGTTCTCACTCTCTTGTTCACGATGAAGGCTACTCCATTTCTTCTAAGGGATTCCTGCCCACAGTAGCAAATATAATGGTCATCTGAATTAAATTCTCCCATTCCTGTCCACTTTAGTTCACTAACTCCCAGGATGTCGATGTTCAGCCTTGACATCTCACGTTTGACCACATCTAGCTTGCCTTGATTCATAGATCTGACGTTCCAGGTTCCTATGTAGTATTGTTCTTTGCAGCATCGCACTTTCCTTTCACTTCCAGACACATCCACAGCTGAGCTTCCTTTCAGTTTTGGCCCAGCTACTTCACTCTTTCTGGAGCTACTAGTACTCGTGTTCTGCTCTTCCCCAGTAGCATAATGGACACCTTCCGACCTGAGGGTCTCATCTTCCAGTGTCATATCGTTTAGCCTTTTTGTTCTGTAATCCATAGGGTTTTCTTGGCAAGAGTACTGGAGTGGGTTGCCACTTCCTTCTCCAGCGGACCACATTTAGTCAGAACTCTCTGCTGTGACCTGTCCATCTTGGGTAGCCCTACATGGCATAGCTCACAGCTTCATTGAGCTACTCAAGCCCCTTCGCCACGACAAGGCAGTGATCCATGAAAGGGACAAATACTGTATATTTGTAAAAACCCCATTGGGAAAAAAATGGTAGTTTAGACTAGCCTGCTCATGTAAGCCGCCGGGGTATAAATTCTTCAAATCAAATCAGAATAAAAAATATTACATTTCTCTATAAACTCATCCACATGGTAGCACTTCAGTATGTATTTTGAGAAGTTGTTTTTAGAATTCTTTTGAATGCAATATCATCAATTTCAAATGTGTAAGTCATATCATGTTTCTACAGCTATGTTTTAGTTTAGTCTGGAAAGCTGTTAACCCCTGAACTGATGCAAAATTATGTTTTCTCCCCACTCTGTTTAAGAATAACAAAAAATGAAATACTGTACATTAGATTGGAGAAGCCATGATGTTTGAGATGTTTGAAAACTATTTATTTTACTCAAAAGTAAGCTTATGGTGTTCAGTACATCTTAGGCTGTAGACCTATCTGTCTTACTCACTGGAAACAAACATCTCTATGTCTAAGAATTTGGATCAATGCAGATATGATGTAGAGGTTCCTTTAGCCTCTTTCTGCCTTCACTGCAGTTAAGAGCTTTGCTGTCCAATTTATTCCTCAGCTGTAGTTGAAATAGGAACTTGCTTCAAGGAGGAAAGGAAGTGTGCAATTCTGCAGCATGCTCTTAACTGCGGTTTCATCATCACTGGCTCTTTGTGTGTTTGTTAAATCTGCCACAGCATCTATTGGCCTCAGAATGTATTAATGATTATCTTTTGGCCACCATGTGACATCTGTTATGATGAGGAACTAGGGGTTACCTACAAGATGGAACAAATGCTCATTATGTAATTATTATTTGTTCTTTCTTCAAATTCAAATACCCATATGCTCCTGCATCATCAAGATTTCCAGTGTAGAAAGGACCAGTCTGATTTTGCTCCCCAACTTCTGGGCAGCATCAGTCAGTCCAAATAGCAAGGAGTCGGTCCCAGACATGAAAGGGGAAGATGAGAAATACCCTAGCTCAGTCTTGCAAGTGCTGAATTAATGCAAGCTGTGTATATACACGAAACAGTCGGATGCACACTGTAAATTAAACAGTCTACTGCAGACCTGGGTTTAAGGGCCCTAGTCTAACTGAAGAGCAGTGTGGCTAGGAGGACATCTTGCAGCAGAGATGCCAGGAATGGAATGGCGTGCTCAGCTGCCAATCATCTGGTTCAGTAATGAGTGAAAGAGAACTACATTTTTTATATTAAATCTTAGTCTTGATCTTAGTGTTTTTGTTGTTTTGAAGGCGATGATGAAGTTGTAGGGCCAGAAGGAATGGAGAAATTCTGCGAAGATATTGGTGTTGAACCTGAAAATGTAAGCTTTGCTACTGAAGATTAATAGCTATTTTATTGCAAATTGCATACAATCAAGTTTTTCAGTAAGCGCCCCAAAGTTTTATCTTTTTTTAGTTTCCTGCCCCTTCCCCATTAATTTTATGGATTACATGTGAAGATACATTACTGAATTATCTACAAAAGCATTTCTAAATAGTCTCTTCAAGTTAAGGGAGGAACTACATCTTCTGAAGAAAACACAATTCTTGATTCCCACTTTATGGCAAGTGGAGAGGGGCAAGGGGGAGCATTTGCAGGTGAGAACTGGGGTGCTTAATCCTTCCCGTGCCTTCCCAATTCCTCAGTGCAAATAGCTCCAGGCCATTTTAATGACTTCTTCCTCTCCCAGCCATGCTCTGAAACCAAAAATATACTTGGCTGGAATATGTATATTCAGGAAAATACTTATCCCCTGAAAATTCTTCTTTCTTACTTGTACGTTGGCCAACATGGATTTGAGAGCCCATGGGTAGCATGCAGAGCCTTGGCACCGTCTATCAGCGGAAGCACCATTCATGAACAGAAGTTCTGCTTGACCAAAGGGTCCTTGTGCCAGTGGAACTCTTCCTACTTTTCACAGATGATCTTCTACCTGCTGTGCCAAAGCTGTAGATGCTACCCATGTCAAGGTCACGAATAGTTCTATCCTAAAACTTAGCTGTTGAGGGCCAAATTCTGCCACAGCTGAGCTGATTCTTAACTGGATTCTTAACTTGTTTTGAGATGCATTTTATGCATAAAATGATTGAAAAATCATTTGACAGATGAACTATCCACAAGAAATGCAATTTTTCACATTTTAATAATGCCCATTTTTCAATGAGATCGGGGTGCAGTGTCCATCACTCTTTTCCTCCTTTTGTCCTGACAACACCCCTGTGAGGTTGAGAGAGAGTAACTGGTCCAAGGTCACCCAGAAGTTTCATGGCTAAGCAGGGATTTGAACGTGGATGTTCCAAGTGTACGTTTCTTGCACTTTATCTCTTCCATTTCTTCCGTCACCTCTTTCCATACAGATCATTATGCTGGTTTTAGCCTGGAAACTGGAGGCTGAAAGCATGGGATTCTTTACCAAGGAGGAATGGTTAAAGGGGATGACCTCATTACAGTAAGAGGTTTTTATATATCTATATATATTTGAAAACGTGTGTGTGTGTGTGTGTGTGTGTGAGAGAGAGAGAGAGAGAGAGAGAGAATTCATGTGTGTCTGATATATACTTTTCTTTCTGTTAGTAAATCTCAGTAAATGTTTTAATCCAGTACAAAGCTTCTGCCTGTTGGTTGCCTGTTTCAAACTAGTCAGTCACTCATTTGAAAATACCTGCACTGATTCATTTTGGTGATACCTGCAGGGTCAGATTAGGTGTTACCTGCCTTTGCATGTAACAGGCCCTTGGTGTTTGTGTCTATACCACAAGCAGCCAAGTTTCAGACAGTGGAGAGCGTTGAACTTTTTTATCCTTCTGGCTGTTTTTCTTCTCGAAATCCCCTCTTCCTTCTCCAGATACATTTTCATTTTGCTTTTGGTTTAAGCAACATCAAAGTCACATAGTTCAACTGCATGTAACATCAGATTTGGTCTGAAAAAACATTTTTCTGTCATTAATGAGCAAATATTTTTGAATTCAGATAGTGTGTTTATAACTACTTTAGTAAACTAGAAGCCATATTTTTGGTAGGTTATATGGAACATTGTATCTTCCAGGCTTTAAAAAAAAAAAATTTCATTTCATGGGTCTTGTAATTTGAGTGGCTTTTGCACTCATTTTTAATAAACCTCCACCTAGGTTGGAATCTTCCATTTAACTATGGACAATATTGCTATGTTTAGTTGTCATTTGCTAATGGCTTGCCAAGTTTGCCTTTGGAAGTATGGGAATTTCATTCCATTTTCAAAGCCAGTAGGTGCATTCAGAATGGCGATTCAGAATTGCCACCAATATCCCTCCCTTCCCACCAAACCTGGTTCCTTGGTTCTTTTCTTATCCTTATCCCCATTGCATCCTTAATGGTGAAGGCCGGCCCTCACAGGATACCCTAATGTTGTGCAGAGTTTGCCCCAGTTTAAAGTTATCTGTGAGAACTGTGCTTAAGTTCTACAGCACAAGGAAAAGCAGGCACTCTGAGTGAAAGTAAAGGCACTCAAGGAGCCCTGTGGGGTGGGGGCTATGCTGCTCTGATGATTTTTGTCCCTTGGACTGAGAAACAAATCAAAAGTGCCCTGGTCTAAATACTGTGCAAAGAAACTAAAGTAAAGGTTTCCCCGCAACCAAATGGTCTAGTCGTGACCGACGGTAGGGGGCGGTGCTCATCTCCGTTTCTGAGCCAAAGAGCCAGCATTTGTCCAAGGACAAGTTTCCGTGGTCATGTGGCTGGCATGATTATATGCAAAGGCACACGGAACACCGTTACCTACCCACCAGTGTGGTACCCTAATCTACTGGCATTTTTAGGTGCTTTCAAACTGTTAGGTTGGCAGGAGCTGGGGCAAGCAACAGGAACTCACTCTGTCATCCAGTATCGAACTGCTAACCTTCCGGTCAGCCAAGCTCAACAGCTCAGCTGTTTAATCCGCAGCGCCACCACGTCCCAAAGAAACTACACAAACCCTAAACAGCCCTAAAAACTAAGCTAAAAACTAAAATCTTCACACTTTTAATGTGGATTCCAGCCATGAAAGCCTCAGTATGTTTGTAAAGAAACAGGTCTTCTGGCCCCTGCAACAACATCCCAGATTGAAGTCTGTGGAACTTTGTCCTGTGGAATGTTATAATGCCATTTAAGAAAGGAGCTTCACTCCATCAGTATAACTGTGCCCTGAGTCTCCTTTCTTAGTCATATGACAGTGTGATAGAGTGTTGGCAAAATATTGATGGAATATTGAGAGTGCAACCAATAGAATGTTGGGACTTTCCCCTTATGAAAGACCATTGTGAATTGGTTGATTGAACCACTGTGAATATCATGTTCAAATGCACAAGCCTTTGTGATGTTTTTAAGTACAGTTCAGTTAGCACTGAGTTTAGAATTGTGTAGTCCTAGATTTCTTATCTGCTTGGAAAAGTTCCAGCTAGAATTTCTGTGCATGCAGGATTTAAGGCACTATTTTTATATGGAAGGCACTGTAGATATTCTACGAATACAAAAGTTCTACTGGGCTCTAGCAAGGTTGGGTTTTTTCCATCTGTGAGATGGAGAGACCCACTAAAGTTATAAAAATCAATTGCAACATTCATTAATGTCATTTGTAAGAATATGAGCTTGAACAAAAATTGAAGTCAGAAAATTTGGCCCAAAGTGTGTCTTTCTGGTAAGAGCCAGGATTTTACATTTGTACTCTGCAACTATATTGGGTTGAATCTGAAGTGGAAGTAAATTAGCACAATGGCTCCTCATAGCTGTTCCCTACATCCAACCCCTTCTAGAAGGCCTTTGACCCTCAGAAGAGATGTGGGGAGTCCTGGGGCCTGCTATGAGGAGGTCAGGTGGGAAAAAAGGCCTGCCTTCTGCTTATGAAAGATCTTGATGCAACTCATTTGCTCCAGAGGCAACCCTAATCCTTGTAGATTGGAGGCTTTTGTGCTACTGTGTTTGGAATATAACTTTATAATCTTTTATTTAAGATGTGACTGCACAGAAAAGCTGCAAAGTAAATTTGAATTTTTACGTTCACAACTGAATGACATTTCAACGTTTAAGAATATCTACAGATACGCATTTGATTTTGCAAGGGTAAGTACGCCTACTTTTTAGAAAATCATGACCTCACAGAGCTGTCGTCTGTATTCCGAGTGCTGTTTTCTTTTATCATTTTAGGATAAAGACCAGAGAAGTCTAGATATTGACACAGCAAAGTCGATGTTAGCTCTTCTACTTGGAAGAACATGGCCACTGTTTTCAGTATTTTACCAATACTTGGAGGTAAGTGCAGTTAAGTTAACTAAGGAGGTAACTTTTAGTTAAGTTGGATACTATGAACTCGCTAGCAATAAATCCAGAAAAAGTACTAGTTCACTTCTTACCAAACTGTTAAGAAGATACCAACTGACTTTTGTAAAACTGTCTCTGTCTGATCATCTGAAAGAGTCTCTCCACAGGCAAGCCAATGTGTCGATGATTATTTATAAGCCTGATGGAGGTTGCTGAGTATGTATTCTGACCTGTTTTTTATGAATGTGTGTGTAATCCAAAAACAAGCATAAGAATGGAAATACATAATGGCCCAAAAAATGTGCACATTTCTGAATACAAACCACACTGCTGAATTTCTTCCTAGAATCTAAATGCTGTTTCGCTGGCGGTTGCTATTTCTTCAGGTTGGACAGGCAACGTCAACTTTTCATGATAACACTAGATGTTGTGTATAACATAACACAACTAGAGGTCTGTTTCTGGATAGGGTGGGATGTACCAGTGCCAGCTTTACCTCTGCTGGTGGGATAAATAGACTCTTATTTCTGGAAACAGGCAACCTAACTACTAAGGCACTTTCATAGTTTAGAAGAAAGGTGAATCTCAATGTGCTGTGCTCTGCCAAAAATGTGTTAGAGCTTTCTATGCTTCTTTCGTAAATATTGCCTCCTGTCCTAGTCCCCAAATGGTATCTCCCTTATTTCTTTTTTTCCCCCACATCTGCACCGTGTCATTTGCTACCATCTCCCTTTTTCTGTATTCACACCTGTCTTTGTGCCTTGTACAATGTAGCTCCCTGTTGCCATGCCAGAAACCACATTTCCTTGTGGCCAGTCTCTGGTTGTTGAGAAAACCCTGTCTGCATGATTTCTAAATGCAACTTTGTTATGAATAAGATATTCTTTGTTTAGAATATTAAATATGCAAAGTAAGTATGCAAACTTATTTTTTTTTCATAGCAGTCAAAATACAGAGTAATTAACAAAGATCAGTGGTACAATGTGTTAGAATTCAGCAGAACTGTCCATGCGGATCTCAGCAACTATGACGAAGATGGGGCATGTGAGTATACCTGTTAATGTAATTTTTGTTATCAATTATATCACAAATTTAAATTTTGAGAATAAACTTAATTTTACCTAATTGCTCTTTGATCTGGTTTTAGAAATGGTGTTGAATGCCCATTATTGGCACTATTCATTGTGGAGGCAATATGCCTCTGAATAGCCATTGTCAGGGAGCAGCACTGGGGAAGGGATATAACTTTGTTACCTGTATGTGGGCTTCCCAGAGGCAACTAGTTGACCCTGTGTGAAACAGAGTGCTGGATTAGATGAATCTTTGATCTAATAATCCAGCAGGGCTTTTCTGATGTTTGGTTCTATTTCAAGTTTCAAGGCTATTAAGATTTGAACCATAATCTGCCACATCATGGGACATAAGTCTGGCTTCCATGATTACTAATACTGCGGCCTGACAAATCTGGCTGCTGTTTAGGAAAGTGGTCTACCAAGGAAACAGCTTCCTTTTCTGGCTTCCTTTTCCAACCCTACAGAAGCTAATTTCCTGCTAATTCAGAAGAATTGCCCTCTCAGATGTGTTTCATTTTGAACATGCTGCTTTTAGGTGTGTTATATCTGCCTGCCACTCTTCTTTTATGCACGCACATCTCTCAGAAGTAATTCCCTTCAACCAGTGGCCTAGTTTCAATATCATTTACCAGAATAAGTTAGGAAATTTTTATAGTTGTGAATAGGCAATAAGTATGGGCCACTCCATACTTGTGCCGGTGCTCTGGGGCTCTCTGAATCTCCACACATGCACCAGCAGGGTTCCCTGAGACTCCTAAAAGGAGTGTAAAGGTCTCTGTAGCCAAAAGTTTGAAAACAGCTGTGCTACACTAAATTAACAGGACAATACAAATTAAATCCTACTTCTCCAATTGGAAGGCTGTGGTGACAGAATGCCTCTCTGTTGTCTTGAGTCTGTCATGCCATAGGAGGGAAAAGCCCCTTTTCAGCGCAGAAGGAAATCTGTTTTTCCTAGCCTGAAAAGTCTTAAAGCCTAGTCCAGTGTCCACTCAGTTCAGTGGGACTTACACCCAAGTAAACATGTGACAAGGCTGCAAAACAAATCTCCAGCCTTTTCCATCTTGTCTCCCCAACTTGGTGCATGTTCCTAGGCTGTTCTCCCATTTCAGGATGGAGGAAATGATTTGAAGCCACGATTTGAATTAGTAAACACGATGGCATGCTGATGCTGCTTGGAACTCACAGATAGCTTTGGAGGGAGGAAATAAAATACATGGCCTAGTTATGTGTATTGACAAAGCTAAGCATCAACTAATCTTGCTTTGTGTTGAGATCCACCTTTTTGGGGGGGAAGGGTGGCATTCGTTAATGGTTCCTTCAACTATAAACCTTTTTCATGTAGTGCTCAGTTAGTGTTTTTAACCTGTATTGAAACAGAAGTCATGGCCTGTTGGAGATTACTTTACATTAACATGTTTAGACTAACAGCTTATGTATTTATCTTTGAAAAGACTCTTGATTTAAGTAACACTGAAATTTTTGTAACTAGCATTATCTCATTTGCAGGGCCTGTTCTTCTTGATGAATTTGTCGAGTGGCAAAAGGTTCGCCAAGCATCATAGCAAGAGCAACTAAGGAAAATGCTGGATCTTGTGATGACCACCCCTACAAAAACTGAGTCAAAACCAAGGGTTGCATTCACATCCTAATGAACTTTAGTCATTTTGTCCTTTTATTTTTAAAGGAAATCTTGTTACATATGAAATGGGCATTGAACCACACCTCTTCTGAGACTGAAAGCTGGAGGTTTTGTCTTAAGTTTCTATCATTTCAGAACAATAAAAATTCAGATTTGTAACAGTCTTAAAGTGAAGGAAATCCCTTGAGTACGGCTGTGGTTTCTGTATTCTCAAAACCAAAACATGGACTGCATCAGAAGCGCCCTATATGGGTGTCAGAATTCTGAAGTTGTGTTTAAAATTGTAGTAGTATATGAATTTGGTAAGGTAGTTTGCTAATGGAATGTTTGTCTTAGGAAGAATGATTAACATTAAGTCTTGACCGGCGCTTTACTAATTCCCAACATCTTGTGCCATAGTTTGCAGTTTCACATGGAGACATGGCCGAAAAATTATTTTTTTTCTATAATTCTCACTCAACATATTGTCTTCTAATGGAACGTTCATAATAGCCTACTTTAATCTGAAAGGCATTAAGAGGATGATGTCCATAATAACTGCAAGTTTTTGTGATAGTAATTAAATTGTACTTGTAAACTGGGTTAATATTAAAAAGATCTAGGGGAAAAAACTATACTGTAGTCTACACTGGGCTGAGAACTTGGAGTTATGGTTCTCATTCCTTTTTATCTCCAAGGATAAAGAGCGATGTTTTTATTACCCAGTACCAGCTCTCTGCATCTCAACATGGAGGTAAAGGTAGTTGTACTACCTTTTAATGTGGTAGGTTGCCATGTAACTAGAATGTGTGAACAAGGAGTTATCTGTGTGAGCCTGCTGGCTTAATGTTGAAAAGCACTGCAAATGTGAAAACCATACTACTTATTACTTCTCTACCATCAAGACTTAAGTGCCATAAGTGATACTTCTAAAAGTCTCAAAATTGCCCTTCAAGATGGCCATACATAGGAATTTCCAAACTCTTTTTGGGGGGGAACTGGTTATGGAAGTGGGAATGAAAAAAGGTAACTGCTTGGTCTGGTTGAAAGTGGAGGTAACTTGTCATCCTACCTTCTGCTTGATATGCTATTTCTACCAGAGTATCGTTCTTTTAGCAAGTCTGAATCAGCTTCTTTAATGTGTGACATTCTCATACTTGCCATACTAGGTAAGGCATGGTTGTATTTGCCTCAGGATAATGAGAAATGTGTTGTGGGCACTGTATGCAGGTTCAGATGGGAAAACGTCTTGTCTGGACAAAGTGATATTTTGGGTGTGGGTGTTTTCTTTTGGTCATAATCAGGAATTCTCAAGTATCTAGTTCTCTTATTCTATACAAAAGGGCTATTTCTGGGAGTTTTTTTTTTTCAGCTGTACCTGCTATTCAGGAGGATCTGACCATATTAGTGAATTTCTTTTGAGTCATCTTTATAGGGATGACCTTACACTGTGGATTTTTGCTCCTCTGATTCTCTGCATAGGGAAAAACAAAAAGCAGGGTTGGAAGCATCTATAACACTTAATTTTTGCTCCTCTTTCACAATGTAATACGAGCTGTTTAATATATGTCCATTGCAGTTTAGATAGCTTTGGGAAATTGTTCTTAGTGTCATCTGAGCATATTTGGTGTGTGCCTGTGAATGGACAGAAAGCTGCTAGTTAACATTATAGGCTTATCATGCCATGCCACTCTCTTGGAAATTGTCTGGCATACACTCAAATTAAGTAAGTCCCATTGAGTGGAACCCCCAGCATGCATAGACAACAAGAGTACCAGTGCACTCCATTGAAGGAATATTGTTGACCAGTACAGGATGGATTCTCAAAATACTTAGGTTTGCAAGAGTCAGAAAACACTTCACAAATGAGCAGTCCAGGAGCTTAAGACCGTGCATATTTGGTTTCAGCCCATAGGACTGTCCTTAAGATAGACTCCTTTGGATGGGACGATGCTGTTTTAAAATAAGGGGACTCCAGCTTGGCATACGTAACAGAGCTGGCACTGGCTTGCCCTCTATAGCTGTCACTATATATTATCAAATGCTGATTTGAATGGGAAGGAGCAACATAAAACTAGGAGTGATGAAACGTTACAGATGAGTGTGTTCTGTCTCAGTTCTACCTGCTAAGAAGTAGATCCATCCCTTATTTGCCATGGTGCTTCCAAGAACGGACCCTGTCCTAATTAAGCCTGCAATTATATGCGTTCTTTCTTGAGATGAACCTCCAAAGATAATGGGACTTATCTAAACATGCAATGGACTAAGCCACTAGCCATCCTCAATGACACTGTCCTCTGTCATGCTTTGGAACTGCTTTCGGGTTTGTTTTTCTCTCTCAATATATTTCCACCACGCCCCCCCCCCCAAAAAAAATCACTGTTTTTAAAAAAATTTAAAAGTTTTCTAGAACTTCTCTTTTAAATTCAAGTTCTGAATTTATTTCAGACAACTTGGCCCAAAGGAGCTGGTATTAACATGATAATCAACAGAACGTTGTGTCCACCAATGCCACCATCTTAATGTGAAGATCTCAAATAATTGTGTATGACTTTTATCTCTTAGGTTTCATCACTATTCTTATAATAAAACCATATTTCAGGGATTTACAATTTGTTTTTGTGAGTAGTTTTTAATGTTATGGGATGCAAAAATGAATGTACTGAAATTTGTTCTAAGATCC
Source organism: Lerista edwardsae (assembly GCA_029204185.1). Taxonomy (NCBI): domain Eukaryota; kingdom Metazoa; phylum Chordata; class Lepidosauria; order Squamata; family Scincidae; genus Lerista; species Lerista edwardsae. The sequence continues at coordinate 27,221 of JAJKFI010036680.1, forward strand.
ATCTCTCCAAGAAGTCTTTCCATGTTTCTTTTTAAAACCGGAAGTATTGCTTAAAGGCCTTCTGAAAGCCTCAGAATGCTTTTGGAAGCCATTTGTGAATGCCGCATGAGGCTCCAGGTGAGTTGGGGGTGCTGTCTGCAGACCTGGTCCTCGGCATTTGGCATTTGGCAAACTATTAAAATCCTAGTTCTGTCGTGTACTTGGTTCATTTCTTTGAAAATGCCAAATTAAAATATGGAGAACGTTAGATCAGGAAAGCAGAGAAGGATATGTTTCCATTTAAAACAAAGCTCTCAAACTGTAATGCTGATGAAGCAGTTTTCAGGGCCTACAACCAGTTCGTTGCACAATCTCGAGTTCATGTTTTGCTGATTTCCTTTCTTTTTTTCCCCTCTGAGGATTAATTTGGAAAAAAAGGGGGGGGCATTTGTAAAAATGTTGCCAAACTATAGAGTTGATGGTGCCTGCCATAATGGCATTCCCGTGACAATGTTAATAGCTACTGACATGCTATTGAAACAACTGCCGGAGTATATGGGCTAAGAACTTGGACTAGTCTTTCAGCTGCCTGAAGGAATGGTATTCATTAGGCTCAGTTGTCTTCAGTGTTGTTGTTGTTTTAAGAAATTTTGCATCAGTACTGTCATGGAGGTGGTGCCTTTAAGAAAGAAGGGCTGGGTATTATCAAAAGTTGGAAGATCATCAGGTGTATCTAGTTATTCAAACTTGGTTACGTGCCAGCCTGAGGATTAGTTAAAGACTCAGCAACAATGACTCAGCAGCGTCTTTTCATTGGCTGCTAGGAATATAAAATTGCAGGGTGTCCTTTTGGGAGGGGGCTTCCAGGGCCATGGACGTGCTGTCTTGTTTGATTGATGACTTCACTCCCGGTAACTTTTAAGTATTAGTAACAGTTGAGCTAGATCTTTGTTTTCTGTTAACTGCTGCGAATGCATGTTATTTAACTGTTTCTTTGGTACTTGGTGTGATTGCTCCCTTCCCACCTCTAGGTCGGAGAAGGATTAAGATTCCCTTAGGTACTAACTTTGCTATGCTAATAAAGTTCTTTTAAGATAAAGGAGTGTGTGTGTCATTGGCAAAGGGGATGTGTAATCTCCAGGGAATTGCTACTAGGCTTTTGATAAACGAACTCAATAACTCAGAGGCCTGGAGATGGTTATTTGGTTTGTTTGGAAGAGCATGGTTTGCATCTTCCCAAGGTTAAAGTATTATGAGTTCCTCCAGTTCCACAGTGTTAAAAGTTGAAGGTGACTTGGGCTAGTGCGCCTAAGGTGACCTGGTGGCTAGTGTGGCACCTCCAGCATAGTTCATGAAAAGTAACACAATTTGACAAATTCAGGGCCTTGACTGGTTGACTTTAACAGAACGGTTATACATAGTCATGCAGACTCTAATGCTGTTCATGTTGCCAGCTTTCTGGAACATACACAGTAGTTACTCAGGGTCTTAAGGCTATGAAGCTTCACTGGGATTGGAATTCACAACATGCCTTACGGTGCAATCCTATGCACACTTTCCCGAGCGTAAGCCCCATTGAACACAATGTGATTTATTTTTGAGTAGATCACTGCTTTTACTTTTGAGTTTGCACTGCTAAGCATTTTATGAACCGCTATTAACAAAGCTAGAAATACACTTAACATTGTTTGATGTAGTATGGGCTCTCCTAAAGAGAAAAAGTCAGATATTGATTACAGGTGTGTGTGCCTCGAATAGTTTTCCAGTTACTAATTTTTTTTAGGGGTGAGTGGGCTTGTTTAAACTAGAAACGCTTTCAGTCCAGTCCTATCTAAATCCCAGCCCATTGTCATCACTGCCCTGAATGGCTCTGACGGCAAGTGGGAAAGACCAAGCACACTGTGGCACTTGCTGTACTTAACATGCCGTACCAACTGTCCATCCCCTCTCTGGCTACACTACTACTTGGGAGCTATTAAGATGTTTTTTACATATCACGTTAACCCCCCCCCCCCAAAAAAAAATTCCCAAAGCAAAAGGAAGGAAACTGATGTTTCATTGTCCCTTTTTCCTCTCCAAAATTCAGCTTGATGAAAAATTCTTCAGCTGGAGTTCCTTGGAAGCAGAGTTCTTCTGTGAGAGCTGATGTAGCATCGTTGCTAGGAGACTACGGTGTAAATCAGGACTTTCCCAGTCTCTTTCCTCTGCTATGAACATGCCAGATGGCATTAGGCAAGACAGTTCTTAGACATAGGGACAACCATCCAACCTCACTGTCCTTCAGGGGCATAGCTAAAGAAGTACAGGGGGGGTGCAATTGTACCGGGCAACAAGCTTTAGGGGTGCAACAAACAGCTTGACGCTAATGGCCAAAATGGTGAAAAACTTGGTCAGTATGAATTATACATATATCATTGGAAGGATAATTTAATGCAGAATGCAATGAAACAAACCAGAGTGTAATATCTTAATTCTATAAAAAGTTATGGCCAGAAAAAACCAAAATACAACTGTGACATCACTTCCTGTTGTGATGTCACTTTGGGGGCAAACTTTTGCCCTATTAGGCTACACTTTCATTTGTGTTTCTGTCTCAGGACTGGTATTGGGTATTTGGGGACAGGAAAATTATTGGTAGCATTCTGATCTATCAGGCGCTGCTGAGTGCCAAACCTGGTTTTGCAAAAAGACCTTCAGTATGGAAGTTGCAAAATGTGGCCTCTTATTGAAAGAATGTTTTGTTTTGTTTTGTTTTATCCCAGATAGCAAGGGTGATACAGGACACTGAAATGAAACAGAAGAGTGGTCTTCAACCTTTTTGTGTCATGACCCCACAACTGAGGCTTTGTGACCCCATTGGGATTCCTACCCCCAAAGTTGAAGAACACTGACAGAGAACAAGCCAGATTAAGTGGTGGGGTTCACTTTTGGGGTAACAGTTTGATGCACTACACCAGCATTTCTCAAATTGTGGGTTGCAAGCCAATTTCAGGTGGGTCCCCATTCATTGCAAAGTGTATTTTATTTTTAATAGACTTGATGCTGCCATGGTATGTGACTGCAATTGGGAAATGTTACAGATCTGTACTTTTAACAAGCTGCTTGTACTTTTAACAATAGTAGTCAATGGGATTTACTCCCAGGTAAGTGTGGGTAGGATAGCTGCCTTTGGGATTTGGGGGAAACTTTTATTACCAGATCAGCAACTGCTTGGGTTAAGAAGTTCTTTATTTTAAATAGTTTTTAAAACTCATTTAAACGTCTAATTTACTTACTTAATTGATTTGATTGTATGGGGTGTTTAAAAACTTCCCTGCTTAATCATGTTACTTCTGGCCATGACACTACTTCCAGATTAATGACACCACTTCCAGTCTGTCCCAACAAACTCATTCTAAAAAATGAGTCCCAGGGCTAAAATGTTTGAGAACTGCCTGCACTACACAGTATACATTCCAGATGTGAGGCATATGACAAACTATTACCACTAGAGGTCTCCAAATACCTTGAAAGTTTAGTAGTTCATCTATATACATATAAAGAAGAACATGTGTGTGTGTGTGTGCGCGCGCGCGTTCCGCATAGGCTCTGCAACGCCTGGAGCGATCAGCACGAAACTTGGCACGCATACACCCTGCGGCCTGGTGACAAACACTGCGGGGGATCAGACCCCCCTGACACCCCTGGGGGTGGGGGTATGCAGGGGTCCCCACGTGAAAAGGATCGAAAACGGCTGAAATCAGCGTCGAATCCATAGTTTCTGGGGTCGCCGGGACGAACGACAATGGTCCTGACACCGTTGGAGTCCAGCTTTGGCCCCCCCCTCGGCATGGGGGGTGAGAAGGGGTGCGAGACAAAACGTCCGCCATGCCTTGCTGGAACGCCTGGACCGATTGGTGCCAAACTAGGCATGCAGAAGCCTTGCAGCCTGGCGACAAACACTGCGGGGTCAGCTCCCCCCCCCCCGCGCCCCACATGAAGATGGCCGAAAACGGCTGAAATCGGAACAACGTGCACTAAACTCGGCATGCACATGCCTTGCAGCCAGGCAACAAACACTGCGGGGGTCAGGCCCCCCTAGCACCCCTGAGGGTGGGGGCGCGCTGGGAGCCTTGCATGAAAATGGCCGAAAGCGGCATCGAATCCATAGTTTCCAGGGTCGCCGGGACGAGCGGTGACGCCCCCGACGCCGTTTGAGTCCTGGTTTGGTCTCCCTCGGCCTGGGGGGGAGCGAGAAGGGGTGAGAAACAAAACATCCACACTGACCTGCTGGAACGCCTGGAGCGATTGTCACCAAACTCAGCACGCGTATGCGTTACGGCCTGACGACAAACACTGTGGGGGCACGACCCCCCTGGCAACCCCAGGGGTGGAGGTGTGCATGGGGTCCCACATGAAAATGGTTGAAAACAGCCGATATCGGCATCAAATTCGTAGTTTTTGGAGTCACCAAGATCACCGGCGTCACTCCCAACTCTATTGGAGTCCGAGTTCGGCCCCCTTCAGCATGGGGGGGGGGGTTAAGAAGGGGCGCAAAACAAAATGTCTGGAATGACCAATATTACTGTCAAATCATGGAGGTAGAATGACTGGAGGCGGCATGATGTCATTTTCTTGAAGCCATCTCGGGTAGACTTATATGGTTGACTCAGATCATTGCCGCCAAGGAGGATTGCTGCGAATTCACGAATAAAAATCTCCCTGCACGTGTGTAAAAGTTAATTTCAACCTCTTTAGGCATGCCTGCGTGTTCTGCATACGGGTGTGCGAATCACTGTACGAAAAATGGGATTTAATTTCCACGGAAAGATTCATGTATTCACATTACATCGATTCAATAAAACTACAGTTCACTGAAACAGTGAGTGCATTATTTTTGAAGCTGTGTAATTTCTTGTTGTTCCTAGCAATCTTATTCACCATTTTCTGACACCCACTGTTAATGGTCTAGAAGGTAAAAAAAAAAATTCCCCCCTCCTTTTTTCCCCCTTCCTGTTTACACATTTTTTTTCCCGCCTTCCATTTTCTACTGTAATATTCTCAAAATTCTGAACATTAACAGAATTTGTTTGGGGGGGGGGAAGTGTAGAAGTTTAAAAAAATATTCTTAATAGCCCATTGTTTTTCTTGGGGGTGAGTGTAGAAGTTTAAAAAAATACTCTTAATAGTCTAGAAGTAAAAAAGAATTACTCTCATATTGACAACTACTTATGTTATGAAGAGATTTCAATGTAATTTTCCTATATACAGTATTTATCTAATTTTTGCCCACCCTCCCCTTTTTTTTCTTTCCGTCCCGTTCACACTTTATTTTTCCGCCTTTCATTTTCTACTGTAATATTTATGAAATTCTGAACATTATCAGAATTTTTTTTTATGGGGCATGACCGTTTTATTTTTGCTTGTGTAGATTTCAAAAAATAAGTCTGTCACAATAGTGCAATCTGAGTTTAAATAGACAGCAAGTAGCATTTCGTCCGGCATGTTCAGTAATATAATTATGCGGAATTTAGCCTTGTAAGTGCATATTAAATCATAATCAGGTTACCAATAATGTTTCTACACGATCACATGTTTTTATTTTCGTAAGTTTTTATTTCAGGAATAAACTATTAAATCCTAAACAGTACGAGCAAAGCAATCTGAAATGCTTGGAATGAGGATTGTTTTGAGTATACCAACATGGCTGCTAAACCCGCCCCCTGGCTTCACTTCGCTCCTATTAGTTCTTAAGGCATGCCGCCTCCAGTCATTCTACCTCCATGTGTCAAATCCACAGTTTTCGGGGTCGCTAAGCTGATTGGTGACACACCCGATGACATTTGTTACCCGGGCAACACCGGGTACCACAAAGCTAGTATCCTATATTAATACACTGATATCTAGGCTGCAGGATCATGTAGTTGAAGCACAATGTAATTCTCCCCCCCCCCCCCGGATATAAGTTTAGTGCTAACCACAAGTATATTAATGGAGTAATTGGCTGCATACAAAAATAAGAAGAGCCCTGATGCATCAAGCTAAGAGCGGATCTAGTCCAGCTTCCTATATACTACAGTGACTCATCAGATACCTGTGGGAGCGTACAGACAACATGATGCCTGTATCTTGTTGCTGTTCCCTTGCGTCTGGCATTTGGAGATAGCCCATTCCTAAAATGCAGCCTGTGACGGACTTTTCCTCCCTAAATCTGTCTAATCTTCTTTTAAAAGCCTCAAGGCCGTGTGCCATTACCAGATCTCGTGGCAAGGAGTTCCACAGGTTAATCGTGCACTGGGTAAAGAAATATATGCGGCCTTCATTGGTGTATTTAGGCATGGAAAGCAGCAGGAAGTGTGAATTGAATCATTGCACATTCCTGCCTAAAGTTGTATCGCAAGCCTGGAATGTGTGAATTGCAACCCCAATATCTGTAAAAATTATGTAGCTAAGGAAATCAAAACAGTGGGTTGGACCCCTATTACTGTTTTGGAGCCCGCTTCCTTCTAGCCACAGTAGCTTGACCTCTAGGGCCAGCCTGAGACCTCCTGGTGCCTGAGAGGATGGGCCAAATTCTGCTTGACGCTGGGGTGGGCCAGTCAAAGAACACCCATAACCACAGCTTGCAGGCGGGGAAGTGGCATTCTGTAAGATCTGGGCATTTGGTTGACAAGTGTTCCCTCGCTTTTTAACGGCTGTCACATCTCTAGGTATGTTCAGGCTTTCTCGAGCAAGAATTCCTTTCTTTTACAATCTGGGCCACAGACCAAAAAGGTGAAGAGCTCAAAGCCAAGCTTAATTAGTTCAAAGATGCGTCTAGGTCAGCTTGCTTTAAATGTCCCATTGCTGCAGAAGTACTGGCTCATTGCATGCACTCGGTATTAGAACAGTCACCACTTTGTATTCTCCAGCTGAGGAGGAAGCCACTTGATGTCCTGCCAGGTTCAGTGTCGACTCACAACCGTCTGCTGCAGAACTTCGAATGGCTGGCTGGTCTCTGTGATGAAATAATGCTTGGTTTGCCCCGTGTGCTTGTGCCAAGGAACACTTGACATCTTGGTTCCAAGAAACCCCAAAAGATGTGGCCTTATTCTCCGAATGAATATCTTTCTCCTTTAGGAGAAAAAAGTCCTAGATTTGTTTTCTTGACATTGATTGAGAGTGCAATCCTAAACTGGATTTAGGCCAGTTAAGTATAAACTAAGCCAGCCAAGTTTGGCCAGCACAAGGGCCACTGTAAAGTGTCTTTGGACTACTCTCGGAGTCGGGGAGGATGGCGCATGTCTGTGTTCCTGGCCTCTCTGACTATGAGAGTGATCCAAACATACTTTACTGTGTCGCTGGTGCTGGCCAAACTTGGCTGGCTTAGTTTATGCCAGCCTAACTCAGTTTAGGATTGCACCCTGAATCTTTTGTTGTTGTTGTTGTTGTTGTTGTTGTTGTTGCACTGGGGCAACTTGCCCATATACCTGTCTCCCTTGGAGGTCCAATATATGTAATATTGATTAGTCGCTTTTCTCTGACATTTTTATCAAATTAGACCACTGTTGCTGCAGCCTGGAGTGGGAGAACAGCACAAATCTTTTGATCCATAAGCTAGTCCGCAAAAGCTTATGCCACAATGCAGTTGTCCATATGTACAGTCAATCCTCGTTATCCGCTAGGGTTAGGTTCCTAGAAATGCTCGTGGATAGCAAATTCACAGATAACGAACCATTGAACATATGGGATCAATGGGGTTCGGTGCAAGGGGTAGCTTGTCTGCCATTCGAAGAATCCAGCAGAGACCCCCAGGAAGCCAGCAGAGTGCAGCAGGCAGTGACAAAAGATCTCGGAATGCTACAGAGGCCTTCCAGAGGCTGCAGCAACCTTCAGACTGGCACCTGCAACCAGCATGGACTGCTTAAACATCGCCAACAGATGTGTCATTCTGCAGGTTCCTGCAGTCTTTGGAAGGTCTTCACAGAGGATAACAAGGACAGAGGCACGGATAACAAAGTAGGTAGCAATTCTGCCCCTAGAGGGCCAGCTCTAGGAGTGGCAGGGCCCAATGTGGTGCATTCCCGTGGGGCCCCTCACCCTCCCTGTGGAGCCCACACACACCAAGAAATGCACGTGTGGTGCTGCGCGTGGCACCTGGAAGTAGTTGGTGGTGATATGATGACATCACCGCCAACTGCTTCCAGGAGGCCCATTTTATTTATTTGTTTGTTTGTTTAAAGAGCCTATACCCTGCCTTTTCCATGCCGCAGCAAATGCCCAAGGCAGCTTACAGAGAACAACAAAAGTACAATGTAACCATAATAAGTAAAAAAACCAAAACATATTAGCATTTAACAGGAACACATCGAGATTGTTCAAGAATGAAGCAAGGCCCAATTCTCTTCATCAGGTCCATTTGGAGGGTGGGAGAAAAAGACTCTCTCTCTCTCTCTCTCTCTCTCTCTCTCTCTCTCTCTCTCTCTCTCCAACTGACCAGGGGAGTAAACAAATTAAGGCAGTATTCCAGAGGGACATCCGAGGGGCAGAAAGCAGCCAGCCAACCATCATCCAAAGACCAGATGAGATAGGTATGATTTGAGCCCTCTCCGAAAAGCCATGAGAGTGTGCAGTTCTTAATTCTTCTGGGAGGGAATTCCATATTTGTGGTGCCCTTACAGAGAAGGCCCGTCCCCGAGCTGCCATCCCTTTGACTTGGGACAGCGGGGGCACTTGAAGGAGAACCCCTTAGGGCAGGAGGTGTGGACTGATGGTTGAGCTGCTGGTACTGCCTGAAGCTAAACAGGAAAATCTGCGGTTCGCTTTTGGATGGGAGACGAATGCCAGGCCGTGACAAGCTGCAGTACCTGCGGTGGCAGAACAGAGTCGCTGTGGAGCTGATTTAATTAGTTCACCGCAAGTGAGAGTTGCGGTGGAGTGTGTGAGGAGGCCAGCCGGCAAAGAAGGGAATACAACCTTGAGGGCCTGTCCAGGCTTGACTTGCGATTGCCTGCTGAGGCGTGATGGCAGGCAGCCAAAGGAGAGAACCACACTGTGAAGGCAATGTCTGGGCCTGAGCATTGGCAGATCACAAGAATACTGTAGATTTGTAAAAAACAAAAAACAAAAAAAACAAACGCATTGAAAAAAAAATGGTGGTTTAGACTAGCCTACTCATGTAAGCCGCCTTGGGCATTTGCTTCGGCATGGGAAAGGCGGGGTATAAATTCTTCAAATAAATAAATAAATTTAGATGATATAAGAAGGCAAACTGGTATGTATGGGAGAAGGCGGTCCTTTAGGTAGGCTGGGCCTAAGTCATGAAGGGCCTAAGTCATTTAGAGACACTTGGAAGCGGGGGCAGCTGGGAGGGTCCACGGTAAAGCTGTTCTGCTCGCCCCAGTCGCCTACAGCCCATAGAGATCCCATCTGCAGCAGCAGGGAAACTGCTCACTGTACTGGGGTGGGGGGGGCCCCCAAAGTGCAGGGCCCAATGTGCCGACATTGGTCACATTGACTTAAGGCCAGCCCTGCCTTCGCAGAAAAGAGGATTGATGGTATTCTTGTTCTTGTAGCTTTGGAGAGACATGGCTACTTCTCTGGAATAAAGAAATGTAGCTTTAGAGGACACATGAGTCTCTACTGTTGCATTTGACTCTTCCAGGCCAGTTTATGAGCTCCACTGCGCTACATCCAGTGGTGAAATTCAGCCATTTCTCACCAGTTCTGCAGAACTGGTTGCTAATTTATTGATATACAAAAAGTAGTGCTGTAGTAAGAAGCAGTACAAAGAAAGGAGGACATAGAACCGGTTGTTAATTTATTTGAATCCCACCACTGGCTACATCAATGTAAATAATAAATTGCGAAGCAGAACTGTAGTAATGAGGGAGTGCACAGATGGCTTGTTGTTAGTCTAGACTGCTAGGAAGTAATGCTTATAAGGTAAGGCAGAATGGGAGGTATGTGCAGGATAATTGGGAGAGATTTAATTCCAAGATTTGAGGGCATTCAGTTCATGGAAACATTGCAAATTTCAATATTTTTAAAGGGGCTATTTGTTTTGGCCAAATGTGTGCCTGCCTGAGTAGCACTGCCTATTTATAATATTGTGAGATCTGGAAAGCCATCTGTATTTTTCAATTAAAACCATAACAAGAACTTCTAAGCAAAGTCCCGTCATAAATTATTTCATCATATGTTCCCAGCTCCTTTTTGGAATATTCACAAACTTTCAGCACAGTGGAATTTTCATTGTTTTTGTAAGGTCGACTCCATGCTGTCAAGTTCAGTTCTGTATCACGACCTGTGTATTTAGCAGTCTTGGGGCAAATGCATGTGAAGCTGTATCGGCAACAGCCTCACTAAAATCTGTTGGGGCAAATGAAGGAAAGAAGGTTTGAAATCACCCTCATATCCCATCCAGATAAGTGATGGGAGTTATTGATGCTGATAACAAAACGTTCTGTTGGACTAGGTAAGAATCAAGAAGTTTTACTGAGATGGTAGCCAGTATTCAAAGAACAGTGAAACTAGTTCTAGAAGCCCAAGGTGACTTTGAACATGTTCTTCTCATAGATAGATAGATAGATAGATAGATAGATAGATAGATAGATAGATA